>JAMZAV010006323.1:0-39883 GCA_024449915.1 Sweltsa coloradensis
GGAGTCGGGAGGTAGTCAAAGGAGGGGTTCCCGACGAAGACCCAGAGCTCATTTGCCTTGTCCTCATCATCGACCCAGGTTCAATTCTAAAGTCTCGAATTTGTTCAAAGAACTTAAATTTTATTGTCAATACATACAATATTTTAACGTAGGCCTGGAGATGAATCTTTGTAATTCCGTATTATTACCACAACCCTGTTATTTTGATAGCAAATATTAAAGTTACAATTTAAAAAAAAAAAATACAAACATTTCTGCAGACGTTCGGAAATATGCGGTTATTCATGTATACAGTTCGCCAACATAAATAATTATTGGTCGCTAAATGTTTGCCTTAGTTTTGTGTGATTCCAATAAACTGCACATACATGATGATGAGTAAACATTAATATTTGTTAACAACTAAAATTTTATAGTAGGGGACAAGAGGTTGATTTTTTTCCCGTGCATTCTTTCGTGGAAGAGTTTGCCGGTAAGTTGTATTCTATTAGTCGTGGGATACAAGTTTTTTGCACTTTCCTTGCGGGCCCAGCTATGCTGCAGAGGGCGTCGGGGGCGTCGCGACGCCCTTACAACGTTTTTTAAGAGGGATGATTTTTATCTCGTGTCCTTTTCGTGATAGAGTTTTGCGGTAACTATATTTTTTAAATAAGAGCAAACAAATTTTTGCACCTATTTTGCAGGCCCTGGTATGCTTGAAAGGCGTCGGGAGCGTCGCGACGCCCTATAACGTTTTTTAAGGGGAAATTTTTTTTTATCTCATGTGCCTTTTTTCGTGATAGAGTATTGCGGAAAACTGTAGACTATTAAGTAATGACAAAAAAGGGTTTTTTAAACCAACCTTGCAGGTCCTGGAAACGCTTCAGAGGGCGTGGGGGGCGTCGCGACGCCCTTAAACGGTTTTTGAAAAGAGGAATGAATTTTTTATCTCGTGTACCTTTCGTGCTAGAGTGTTGCGGTGAATTGTATTCTATTAAGAAATATCATAAGTTTTTAGCACCTACCTTGCGGTCTTGGCACGCTTCAGAGGGCGTCGGGGGCGTCACGACGCCCTATACGCTTTTTTAAAAGGGATTTTTTTATCGCATGTGCCCTTTGTGATACAGTATTGCGGTAAATTGTATTCTATTAAGTAATAGCATCAAGTTTTAGAACCTATTGCAGGTCCTGGTAGGCTTCAGAGGGCGTCGGGGCGTCGCGACGCTTTAACGTTGATAAAGAGCTTGATTTTTTATCACGTGTGCCTTTCGTGATAGAGTATTGCGGTAAACTTTTATTCATTTAAGTAATATCATTCAAGTCTTTTGAACTACCTTGCAGGTTCTGGTACGATTCAGAGGGCGTGGGGGGCGTTGCGACGCCTATAACGTTTTTGAGTGATGTTTTTTATCTCGTGTACCTTTCGTGATAAGAGTATTGCGGTAAACTTTTTCTATTAAGTAATAGCAATAAAGTTTTTAAACCTACTTGCAGTCCTGGTAGGCTCAGAAGGGCTCGGGCGTCGCGAGCATTAACAATAAAAGATGTTTGATTTTTTATCACGTTACCTATCGTGATAGAGTATTGCGGTAAACTGTATTAAATTAGAAAATATCATTCAAGTTTTTGCATCAACCTTGGCAGGTCCTGGTACGCTTCAGAGGGCGTAGGTTGCGTCGCGCCGCCCTATAACGTTTTAAGAGTGATTTTAAAGAGTCCTTGCAGCAAACTAAGCCAAAGAAAGGGAAAGGTGATAAAAACCTTAACTTTTAAACTTAATAGAATACAGATTCCGCAATACTCTATCACGAAAGGTACACGAGATAAAAAATAAACATCTTATCAACGTTTAGGGCGTCGTGACGCCCCCGACGCCCTCTGAGCGTACCAGGACCTGCAAGGTAGGTTCAAAACTTGATTGCTATTATTAATAGAATAAGTTTACCCCCAATACTCTATCACGAAAGGTACACGAGAAAAAAAAACATCACTCTATAAAAACGTTATAGGGCGTCGCGACGCCCCGACGCCCTCTGAATCGTACCAGACCTGCAAGGTTGGTTCAAAGACTTGAATGATATTACTTTAATGATACATTACCGCAATACTCTATCACAAAAGGCACAGTGATAAAAAATCAGCATTTTATCAACGTTAAAGGGGCGTCGCGCGCCCGACGCCCTCTGAAGCCTACCAGGACCTGCAAGGTAGGTTCTAAAAACTTGTATGCTATTACTTAATAGAATAAAATTCACCGCAATACTGTATCACAAGGCACAGCGAAAAAAATAATCCTTTTTTAAAAAAAAGCGTTATAGGGCGTCGTGACGCCCCGACGCCCTCTGAAGGTCCCAAGACCTTCGGTGGGTTTCTAAAAACTTGTATGATATTTCTTAATAGAATACATTCACCGCAACACTCTAGCACGAAAGGTACACGAGATAAAAATTATTCCTCTTTTCAAAAACGTTTAGGGCGTCGCGACGCCCCGACGCCCTCTGAAGCGTGCCAGGACCTGCAAGGTTGGTGAAAAAACCTGTATGTCATTACCTAATAGTCTACAGTTTACCGCAACTCTTATCACAAAAGACATGAATAAACCAATAATTCCTCTTAAAATTTATAGGGGCCCGCGACGCCCCGACGCCTTCAAGACACCAGAACCTGCAAATAGGTGCAAAAATTTGTTGGCTCTACTTACATAAATAATTCACCGCAACACTCTATCCGAAAGCACACGAGATAAAAAATCATCCCTCTTAAAAAAACGTGTAAGGGCGTCGCGAGGGCCCGACGCCCCTCTGCAGCACAGCATGGCCTGCAAGGAAAGTGCAAAAAACTTGTATCCTACTACCTAATAGAATACAACTTACCGCAAAACTTTTCCCACGAAAGATGCAGGGGATACCTGTTGCCCCCTACTATTAAACCAGGTGGACGTTTATTAAACTTTTTAAGATTATGTGTTTGTTGGTACGTATATTCAAGTGCAAGTCCGAGTCCATGTCTAAAATGTCCGCGTCAAGCCCAGCCAGTGTAAAAACCGCTACGCTACGTCGGGGTGCACTGTGGTCTTTCAGTTTGAGATATGAGCTTTTAAGGTAAGTTTTTAAGATAAATACAACAGGGTTTTAATATATAGCCTAGCATGTATTTAGTAATTAATATTAGATTGTTGTGAATACGTGTAGGCCTAGGCCTATGCGTTATGTGGCTTTGGTTGCTAGGCCTACGTGGATTCTCAAATCTTCCGACTTCCCTAACCACATGTCGGAATCGTTAGTTGGTTTTATGGCGCTGATCACAACAAAATCGTAACGTCGTAGGGCCTATGACCTAGTGTCGCAATCCCGAATGTTCATATTTATTTTTCTAATATTGCGCTCCCGATCACGATAATGGTGCTTTTACCCTACCAAGGTGGTGTGCCTAGACTTTTTTAACTAGAAAGAGTTTCCCTGTTGTGTAGCCTCGGCCTAGGCCTAGCCTAGGTAGGCTAAGCTAGCCTAGGCCCTAGCCTAGATACAAGCCTAGGCTCTACTGTAGGGCCTAGCCTACAGCCTAGGGCAGGCATTATTATTTATTATTTATTTAAAGTCTATACAATTCAGTTAAAAAACTGATTTACAAAGGAGGACAACTAAATAAATCTAATTACATAGATGCAGAACACAATAAATTACATTTTCGTAAATATTTGAAATAGTAGCATTACAACAACAATGCATTTAACACAGAATTTTGTGTAACAAATTGATGTTATGCATTTAATGAATGGAATCAAATATAAAAAAGGTGGAGAATGAAAAGAAAAGAAAAGAAAAGGAAGGAAAGAAAAGAAAAAAACATTAAAAAGAAAAACGAAAATAAAAAAACTAATTTATTAGATCGATCCCACTCAAACGAATATGAGGTTTGCCAAATCATGAACGCAAATCAGTGCGTATAATCAAAATTTGCGGAAGAAACCACCGAACGCTAATCTTTATTCTTGGTTCAACTCATTTTGTGTTCAAATCTTGACTCTTATATAATTATATCAGATTATAATTATTTTGAAAAAATTTCATGTCACAACTGATCACAGCAATTGATACAGGCACCATAAATCAAGTTGCAAGCTCCATCAGTGGGCGGCAACCAGCAATCTAGGCAGAAAAATATAGTTGAAACACATTGTTTAATCATAATAAAGCAATAATGAACAAACAAAGAGAAAGCAAATCAATTATAAGAGCTTATGAAGGTAAATTAACATTACATAAACACCCAGACAATGAACCTACAAATAAATAGTAAAAATCAATTTTTTGCTCTTTGATTCATTATCATTGCTTCATTTTACTTTTAAATTTGTACAATTCCTAGATCAGGAAACTGGCTTCTAATATCATAAGAAATGAATTCCAATAGGATACGCCTCTGTACATAAATGACTTTCTAAATGCTTCAGAATTTGATCTAGGAACTTCCAATGAGTTTATTAAAGTAGAATTTCTATCACGATCAACAATTTTAAAAATATTGGTAGAATACCTAAAAAACATACTTTCAATACTTTGTATGTATTTACCAGCACGCTATACTTCATCCTCTCCTCAATCGTGAAACAATCAGACTGCAAATCTTGGCTCAAGGGAAATGAATCAAACAGATGGTCAATTCTCTTCTGGAGTACAACATACTTAGTAGAAGGTCTTACTGCCCAAACCACTAAGCAATAATTAATAACAGAGTGAATATAAGATTGATTGATTAAATATTGCTTTACGTCTCATATTTATGCAACTTGGCTAATCGAGACGAAGGGAGGGATGTAAGGGATGACGCGGGGGGACAAGGGGGTGGACAGGCCTGTGCTGGTCAGAACCAGCACAAGCATATGGGAGGGCAGGGGTTCCCCCACACGTCGTGGACGCCTCCGCCTGTGTCATCATCCGTCCGTGTTGTCTTTGTCGTCGCCGTCGGGGAGGTAGTCAAAGGAAGGGGTTCCCCGACGACGACCCAAGGCTCGCCATTAGTTTCAGGGAGTGAGACTCCCCTATTCACGGGCCAAACCGCGAGAAGGTGTCGAGTTGGAATTGAATATAAGAATCTACAAGTAACCTCAACATTCTCTCTCTTACAAACCTCTTCATTCTACTTAAAATTCCAATTGCTGATGATACTTTATTACACACATATTCATAATGTTTCTTAAAATTTTAAATTACAATCTAGAAAACTCCAAGATATTTAAATTCATACACTCTAGAAATTAACTTACCATTACAATTTAACGTCAAATGAATATCATTCATGCTTCTATCATTAGCCTTATGAAAAATCATAAAATTTGTTTGCTATAATTAATATCAAGTTCCTGAGTATAAACCAATCATCCATCCTCTTTAGAACTTCTTGAAGACGTCTTACGATCTCTTCGACATCCACACCTTCTAAATAAAAGACAAAGTCATCAGCATATAAGATATAATTGATGCCTCCATTATAGTAATATATCATCTATATAAAGAATAAATAACAGGGGTCCTAATATTGATCCTTGGGGTACTCCACAAAATATATTGAATACTTTTGAACTATATTTGCAAGATTTATAAAACATTTTTCTATTTAAAAAATATCCGCCAAAATTGATAACAAATAAGGACTTACGTTATACCTGGTTTTTAATTTATTAAAAGAGGTAAAAAAGGTACTGAATCAAATTCTTTCCTAAGATCAACAAAGACAGCTCCAACCTTACCATTACGTTTATCATCCCTTTATAGATCAAATCTGTAAATGCTAGATGGGCACTTGCGTTGACCTACTTTCCTGAAACCATGCTCGTTTGCACTTAAACCGTTTGACGCATCCACTTCATGTAATAACCTCTTGTGTAAAATATTTTCAATAATTTTCCCTACAATTGGAAGAGTTGATATAGGTCGATAAGAATTCCTATCACTCTTTTTACCTTTACCTTATAAATAGGCGTTACCCTTGCCAATTTCAGCTGTGTTGGGAAATCACCTACAAGAAAGAAATGGGAAATAGATACGCTAATAATCCGACTATTGATGCGCATTTCTTAAATACTATGCATGGAATCTCTTGAATTGTTGCGGAGCTTCTAATTTTAGGCGTTTATTGTTGAATGACTTCTTCATTGTTACTTTTGTTTTCGGAGATTCTCTGCTTCTTTTCTTTTAAATCTTAACTTACCAATTTCACTTGAAAAATTTTACATCGTTCACACAAACTTTTTTTTTTTTAACAACAGACATATTGGTTTTGCGTGTGGATACCCATTCCCTGTAATGGGGTATGCTACCTCTTTTTTTGATACTATTGAGGATTAAGAGCGTATGCGAGTTGGAAAAATGTGTCACAGTGTTAGCATATTCTTCCGAACGAGATACAGACTTCACTTCATGGGATTTTGAGACATGTACGTGATGTGCCATAAATACAATTGACATAATGTTCTTTGCTTCATAGTCATTGCCTTGCCGTTGCGTTTGACATTGATTACGAGAAGCCCATTTGGGGGCGACTTTCAGTTTACATTCCTATCTAATGTTAATTTCTAGAGTGGATAAGTGTGTCGTAAAGAACTGTCTTTTTCTTTGAGAAAATGGAAGTTTACACCTAGAAAATTAATTAGACTGGCATCTATTTAAGTTCTAGGTATCACTAATACTGTTGCGCATAGTTTGCCAGAACTACTCACAGCATACTGCCCCGATCTGACTATTGCTCTGTACACCCATTTGAATTGGCTCCTATTCCGCGGGAAAGTGTTGGTTGGCACACCTGTCTCGCGACGCGGATGGTAGGGGGTGAGCCCTGCTACGGCGGTGGGATGTAAAAGGGGGCGTTCAGCTGTTCCGGTTGAGAACTGAAGTTCTTTCCAGCCAGATTCTCATCAAATACAGTCATCTTTCTACGAGAAAGGCTTTGGTTCGACACCTCGTGTGGTGATGTGGGAGTTTTGCACGTCTAGTCCCCTGTTGGGGTAAGTTTCTATCTGAATATAGCTTTGCTATCCTAACTTTGCTAGGACATGCATTGGCATGGTCACACTCCATAGACGGCTCGTAAGGGTGTTGTGGGATATTCTTTTGATTTCTTTAGGTCGTAGTACGGACCAGAACTTACACGGAAGTAGGATTCACCTTTGTTCCGGGCCTTGTTGGATATCTCAGGGGGAGACGCACGGCGACTTTGCCCAAGATTCTAGTCTTCTAACGCCTGCTAGGGTAGGAGAAGAGAATCAAGATTTCGTGACATGTCCTGGGTTCGAAGGGATGGAAGCTGGGGGATTTCACACCGACTCGTGGTATTTGTGTCCCTGGGTGTTGTGGGCCCACATCACCAGTTTTGATGTTTCCCTTTGTTGAACTTTTGCTACGTCCCCACTAGGCCTAGGCCCTACAGTTGGCCCATGAACTAGTTATCTGAAAGAACCCCTTTAGGCCCAAACTAGAATTTGAGAAACTAGATTATAAAGCCAGGCTTAAGATTTACTAGTAGCTTGAGAGTAGGCCTAGCCTATTTCTAGTGGGCTAGTCTTACGTTGGACTTTTTGTTAGGGCTTTGGCTTTATATATAGTTCCCACCCGGCATTTATTTTCCTAGTAGTCCAGGACTTGACTATTAGAAGAACGCTTGAACCATATTTGTGTGCCTACCTTCAGTAGGCTATATTCCTGAGAGCCCATAGGGCCTATTGATTTAATGGTACGTCCAGGCCTAGCAAACATAATTACCTTTGTCATGTTTGTACCCGGTCTCTTCTGTGTGACATGCGTACCTAGCTACGAGGTACTTGTCGCTTATTGATTATTATTTTTTGGAAGTAAGGGAAAAGTTCCCGTTGGGTCCATATAGCCTATTGTTTTAATGGTACGTCACAGGCCTAGCAAACAAAAATTTACCTTTGTCATGTTTGTAGCCGGTCTCTTATAGTGTGACATGCGTACCTAGCCTACGAGGTATTTGTCGCTTATCGATTATTGATTTTGTGTAACTTGTAATAGAATTGTATTATTATTTTCACTCGGACAATCTTATGTTGGGTACGTGTAACCCAGGTATATCCTATGTTTTAACCTGAAGACCCAGGTTGTCTAGGCCTAAGCCTATAAAGGCCCTACCTATATTTTTCTGTGATATTTCTACTCTGTGACATAAATGTTGTTAATTTGGTCAAGAGGGCTGAAGGTGTCGGAGACCACTTGCACTTAGCCGCGTCAGGCTAGAACCTGACCCCCACGCTTATTTTCCGGTAAGTGCAGTGGTGGCCGAACCTTAGTCTCATTAGAGAGGCAGACCTTGTATTATGTTATGCTAATTGTGTACTCTGCTGGGTATTATTGTTTTTTATGTTATTTTTACCTGGGATCGTCATTGTCCGGAATTCTCCATTCCGTAAAACCTGAGAAAAGAGCAAATGGCTGCTGTGGGACCGATTGGATATTGCTTTACGTCTCATGTCCAATCGGTCCCACAGCAGCCATTTGCTCTTTTCTCAGGATTTACGGAATGGAACCGAATCCGGTCACCGACACTGGTCAGAATGAGGCACCTGCAGTATTACTACCCGTTCCAGCCGCTGTTGCCGATAGCAGTAATGAACCGAAACAAGCTGAGAGTGAGACTCATAAGCCAAAGATACCCATCACAGATTTGGGGAAATTCTTTGACGTCATTGGACAAATGGATATAATATTACGATCTGAAAGTACGTTACAATTGAGAAGTCTATCACATTCAATAGATTCAGTAAGACCCGGCGAATTAAAGATGTCAGTAGTGGATAAGCTACCCATTGGATTTCATGTGTTTCACGCCGGAGACGATAGATTTGGTTGGATCGCGACAAAATTTCCGCAGATTGCAGACTACTCTACCTTTGACGAATTTCTATATGGTCTATGGAAATTTGTTTTTACAGAGGATACAGTCAGTTTAGTTAAAATTAAGATGCCCTCCGTCCAATTTCTGGAATATACGTACTCCAGATCGGACGCTTGGGATATCCGTCACATTGATAAGCAGATCAATGGGATGACCATCAGTGGGTACATAACTTAGCAATCGTATAGACTTGGTTTATAGAAAACCAACTTTGGCAGAAGCCAACGTTTGTGGGATTAGACGTGTTGAACGTGACCAGGGAGCTGCAGACATACAGTTTCCTGAAATGCGGAATATCAGAGATCGTTTACAGAGGTTCCTGAACTTTGCTTCAGGGCACGCGAGATCGATATATGTGTTGGGCCCCCTCGACTGCGGATAAATTTTTCATCCGCTCGTGATTACAGATTTGTGAACCATATGTATCGGGAATAATGTATGATGTTTGGCTGGCTTATGACCTAGTGGTACCCAAGCCATCGCACCGGAGATCCCTATTGATCCGATTTAAAGATTCAGTTCTAATAAGGGAAACCCAAGGGAGCGCGAAAGCGTTCGAGTTTTCCCGGCTGACGTCACCAGCGTACAGTTTTTCAAGCGTCAATGGCGTCAGATTTTGCTATATGATTTCAACACTGTTATGCCCAGGATACGTGCAAGTGGATATTGATTGGAGTGACATCCCAGGGGGAAGCTGTGGATCTAGTTGGGTTATAGCCTTGATGTGTAAGTTGGTATTCATGCGTAGTGCTAGCAGCTGGATTCCATAACGGATGAAACAGCGAGGCAGGTTGAGGAGAAGATAGTTGCGTTGGAATTAAGAAGTAATAGTTCAGACGCAACCGCGTAGTGGACATAGACCAGGGACCCCTTGTTTCAAGTGGAGAGTACCCGAAGTGGTATATCCCCGGAGATGATGGATGCACTGAGAACGGATAGACTGGACGTGTCGAACGAAATCACAGTGAAGTAGAGAACCACAACAAGTGCGCGGGACGCGAAAAGTTTTTAGTTTCAATATGTTAACAACTTAGTTCGGCTCCCCGCGAGCCCGCGCAGTTTGTGCTACGTGTGTTTTTTATAGTTCACCTTGGTAGTCATCGGAGAATGGCCAAATCTAGACCTCGACATCGCCGTCGGGATCTGGAAAGAAGGCTCGCCAATACCCTACCTGCCGGGGCTAACGACCTGGCATTGGCGTCAACGGACTCTCCCCCGCAGGGAAGGTTCGAATACCTTGAGGACGACATACCGTACCAAGTAGAGGAAGAAGTCACTCTGGATGAGGACATCGACGATCTACTCGAGGATTACCCAGACGACATCACGATCTACCAGGATTACAACGAGCTGCAGCTGCAGTTTGAACAATTGACGGTTTACCAAACAAAGGAAACCATCGCAGATGTCGTCAGAGAAGTCGTTGATTTCACACCCTACTCGATTGGGCACGGAGACTCCCGCATAGTCATCGACGTTGACCCCGCTAACACCCAGTTTCGACGGGTGGAACGTGAACGACCCGGGGGGGACCGCGGGGGGGACAAAGAGCAAAAAGCGGGCTCAGCCCTGAAGGGGAGAAAACAATAACAAAAGGAAAATGATAAAAGGCGACTCGTTTTCGATCCCTTTCAAACATCCAAACCCTCCGACGACGACGAGGACGACGCCTTCAGGTTTTTTTTCTTCCCAAGCAAGTGGGACCCCCCTGCAGACTTTTTTACAACGGGACTAATCCCCTCATGACTTGACATTCATCCATCCAGTGCCCCGGTGCCCGCCTTCGATTGGGGTTTAAACATGATAAAAGCATGGCTACACAGAATAACAGGTACCGGAATAGACTTACCACGACCACGAGATGCCCCCAAACATGTTCCACGCTACGCCAGTGTCACCGCAGATGGATCTCGTTGTCGAAGACATGTTAGTGAACGACATGTTGAGGGAAGGGCCGTGCGTCTGCGCGCCCAAATGGTTTATAGTGCCGAAAGCCAATAAGACAGTTCGCCTAATCATGGACTACTCCGAATGGACACCGTTTATCACTGCACCTAAATTCAGTTTGCGAAGTGCGGCACAAGCTCTACAGGCCCTCAGGCCACACTGGAAAGCAATCAAGGTTGATCTCAAATCCGGATTCTATCAGTTTTAAAATTGTGATCGTCTCAACATTCTGGCCAATTATGAGGGAACAATAGTTTTTTTCTGATTGCCCATTTACTAGTTTAGCCCCCACATCATGCAACGCGCAGGGGAAAATGTTTGGACTCATTAGCCCCCAAATTAAATATATTTTTCATTGGGTTTTGGACGACTGGCTATAGCAAGCCACGGAACGAGACTACTACTGGTCCTTTAAAACGGAAAAAAGGCTTCACAAAATTTAAAAACAATCGAACTCACCCCCAATAAATACTTCCCTACCTAGGTTTTTTCTAGTAAATATCCCCAAAGGAACCCCACTGCCACGCTACAAACATTACAAAAAATTAAAAATTGGGGCGAAGCAATAGTAAGGGGTCCAAAAGATTTAGACCGAATCATAGGTTATGTCCAATGGCTGGCATATAACTTAAGATGGCCAATGTTTCTCGCTAATGAACTGAGACACAGGAATAATGAATACCTTCTCGAGTTCTTGGAGAACTCGGACCCTCACCTTCCAAAGGGCCCTGAGAAACCGGGTTTCAACCTTTATGGGTTTTTACGACCAACCCCACTACCATAGAGCGTAAATGTGGAGACAGGGGAAGCATATGCTCAAGCCTTCCGGCAGGCAACGGAGATTAACCTGGCAGAGGGAATAGCAGGGCTGATTGGAATAAAGTGGGCAATGCACAAGGCAAATATGCCTTGCCACATAAATTTGCGACAGACAAACCCCCTGCTGTCCCAATATTGAAGAGGGACTGGGGTCCTTTCCGACCAGGACGCAAGCATGCCTAGGGACTCTTTCCGCCTTTCCAGATAGCACTTATAAAACGAATGGGTGCCCCAAAACGCTCACTTTGGGGACCGGGGCCCCTCACATGCCCGGGAAGATACCCTGCCGAGATAGCCCTTCCGCCCAAAAAATATTTATCCTTTAACGAAAAGTTTAGTTATTGTATTGAAAGTATCGCCTTTATTAAAAAATTTAAAAAAAGGGGCCTAGGCCCCCGGTTCTGCTCGCCCGGTGTCCCAGACTGTACTTTTTACTTTTTTCTTTTTTTAATGAACTTTCATCTTTGCAGTTAAAAAAAAAAACTACAATATTATTATTTCATTTTTAGAGCTATCCAAAAATTGGGACATTTCTAAAAAAATAAAATTGGTGAAAATAAATATGAACCGTAAGAATATTTTCCAATATCGATTACTGATCGATAAAATTTCTATTATGTTGATCCAATTATCATTTTGTATTAGGTAATATTAACACCAACAATTTCTTTTTATCATATAGACTCCGTGCATAAGAATAAACTTATGGTTGGTGTGACAAGCAAGATGATTATAGATGCCATGAAGTCGTGGCTACGTTTCGCACCAGACAGAATGGGCGAAGATAGAACAAACAGATTGCGGCACAGACATAACGATTAGTCCAGGGTTGCCATAAAGTACCTTATCAACATTGCGTACAGGCAAATGCATAAGTAGAACCCCGTGAAATTGGCATTCTTTTCCTTTCTGTAGCGTGAATTTCCCCAAATAGTAGCTATAATTCACAAATGGTCTTAAAACGTCTATTTTGAAATTGCCACAATATTTCTCACCTTATTCCATCCCAAGTATTTGCCAAAATGACTGAAATTGTCACCAAAAATAGCATTTTTAGCTAAAAGCAGCAAAGTGGTCAATAACACTCAAAACCTCAAAAGTTCCACATATAAACTCTCAACCCAGTTTGGCCATATTTAGAATTTTTTTAAAGAAGCAAGTTTATCGACATGTGTTCGCAGGGTGATAACCTAATGGCTGACCCAAGGATTTAACGTTCAAGACTTATTTGCCCCCAAAGATGTCCATATTAACATACCATCTTTTCTGAAAGGATTAAGCCAACTGCATGGCCTCATGGTTGTTCATGATCAAAACATTGCCAGCAAACGCGTTCATGCGGAACGAATCATTGGGTTGGACAAAATAGACAATATTTTATAACAGAAATTAAACACCAACTTTATTCATTTAGGGTAGCAGAGATATTTTGTTTGTGCAATGTTATGCAATTTTCGCCAAGGTATCGTTGGTAAAAATGTCTACCCTAGGCCCTTCGCAAAAAAACAACGATCAACATACTTCACTACTAGCTGCATACTAGGACTATATCGAATGTGTTCGTAAACGTGTTGCAGTCTTCGGGACGCTACTTTTAAAAAGCAGCATGCTATCGCTAACGCTACATCCAAAAAGTAGCATTGGGCTACTTTTTTTTTCATCCCACAGACGAATGGACGAGAAACCCAGAGGGTCGAACATGCGTTTTATCGCCTTTGAGAAGACAAGGGGGTCTCGTGATGATCCTCAGGGAAAAGCTTTCCAAGACAGCAGGATTGTTGCTGGCCCATTTGTAAAGCTCGAACCTGCCACATGCGAGGAGAGCCTGCAACTGGCCCTGCAGCGCGAGAGCTTCATCAAGAGTTTCAGCACCGGAAACAATGTCGTCGATATACGTGTGAGATTCATGTGCGTGAGCAGCGAGAGTTAACTGTTCCCCTTCATCGTGCACGACCTGCTAAAGAACTCGTTGGACTCTGAAAGCTGAAGGAGACAACACATGTGTGATTGTTCAACTCGTATTTGTAACTGGGATTGGATCGTCAGAAAATGTGCTGAAACCCACGATTAGAGGGGTAGAGGGCATGGTACAAGGATATCTCTGTGTGGCTAGGTATGACACTGCGCATCTCCGCCGCGAGTGTGACGTCAGCCCGTTCTCGTTCATGTATAATCCAGATAGCGCCCGGCCGTATAACGCACCGTGTTCATTGACCCCGCTACTGTATTTCTCAAGTTATTTGATGATCGCGTCGGGTTCAGTAGAACACACATATTGATCTTGATTACTGTGCAGTACTAGTGAGTAGTAACAGCTTACGACCCTTTTCCATTAGCAATTAACTGGACGTTTTCATTAGAGCAATATCTCAACCTGCATATACATCAACTTCAAAAATCTAAACCAATTCAATTTGACCCATCTCCATCAGATTTCTCGGAGCAGTGTGTTAATCATTAGTCTTGGTGGAACAGTGTCGTGACCCTGTCCAGATATGATCTTGCTCGTGAAAAGTTCGCTCAATTTTGTGTCAAACATAAATTTGCGTGAGTGAAATTCTCTCGTGTCGCAGTTTGAATGGCATTTTAGACCATTGACGTATAAATGTTTAATGGGTGTACAACGTCAGTCAGTGTACGTAGAAGTATTTGATATAAGGCCTACTTTTTGTTTTGCGTGTCGCAAATGATAATTTTATTTTGTATAAGTTATAGACCCTCGGACGATTCATTTTCATTTGGTAAAGAGTTTAAGCTTAAATGTCACTTTCGGCGCCATGTTGGAATTCATTCCAATATAAAGCAGTACAATTGTGCCACATTTGGTTAAGAGTTTAAGCTATTCCCCACTTTGACTACTGTGACGTTGTTTACAAAGACTTGATCGGAGATCTATCTATTCGGCTCCAAAGGGAACAGAATTCCTAAGTCGTGTGTGTGTGGCTCGTTTAGTTTAAAGGATCGTCTAAATCTTCACTCCACATACCTTGTTCAACAGCTACTTTCAACATCAGTCACCCGTCTTATCTCGTTTCTACTTTAAATTCCTTTACTCAACCAAGAGATCAATACCAGGCAGCGGAGACGCCAATCGCAAGATTCCGTGTCGCAGCACAGGCTCCCCCGGCTCCTGGAAGAAACCGTGTGGCAGCGGATAGAAGGCGGTGGTTGAGAGTGGACGCGTTATTTTTTCACAAGAAGATTAAGTGATTGTAATCGGTGATCTTCGGGAGAATAACAAATGTTAGCTCGTAAAAACGTTATACAGGAGATACTAATATGTTTTGTATCCATAAGATCAATCGACTGAGGTATTTAAAGTAAAGAAAATTGAGTTGAGTTGCCGTTGACGAGAAATGGCGGCGGACATTGAAGTGCTTCCTAGTGGTGATGACAAAAAAAAATCATTAAAGTTCAAATAGTGCTTAGTCTGTAATCAAATCGTCGGGAAGGGGTTGAGATGCATCAAATGCTGGACTGGCACTGCGACTCAAGAAACTTCTTAGGATATCAATAAATTAAAGTAAATAAAATTCACAATTTCAAATAATAATGACACCTTTACAATTTTATCAGTATCTTTCCAATTCAAATTTTGTATGATTTATATAAATGTTGTTGTTGTTGTTGTTGTTGTGTTGTGTTGTTGTTGTATATTTTATAATAGTGAACGTTATATTTTGATGTAAGTGCATGTTAAGTTAGGCCTATAATGTAGATGTTTAAGTTTGTATTGTGGGTCTATTTTGGCCTACTATCGTCGTGTTTTATATAGTTTTTGAATATTATCTTTTATTTGAACTTGGTACATAAAGTTAAGTTTAATTCCTACTTTAAAATATCAATTTTATTATATATTTACTATTTAGGATATCACACACAATTCTGTGTTTAAGGGCTATGCTCGTTGTGATCTTCCTAATGATTGAAACCATTGTCATGATCAGGAATAATAATAAAATAAATAAAATAAATTGGTCACTAACAGTGTTGGACATAAAATCAAAAGATTTAATTAAAAAAAGTAAGTGACATAGTGGCCGCGTGTTCGGCATGGACGTGAGGCTAAGGGTGATAGCCACTCCGTTGGAGGTAGGCTAGGCAATAAGTTACATGAAGCGTTCTCTCATCTAAGTGTAACAAAAACTTGCAACACATTCGTTGAATGGTGAAACAGTTGCCACCAAGAAACTAAACAAACTGATCCTAGTCCAACCACGGCTCCGAGAAAGATGGCGGACGTGAAGATCGCTAGGGTGAACCAATCTACTTATTTTATTATCCCCCCCCCCCCCCCCCCCCCCCAGTGCCTTTAAATAAACACCATTCGCGTTCATAACGACAAAGTAAACCTACGAACGTATAGTAATGCTTTCGAGTAATAGCAAAGGGATTAATTGTACCAGGATCAATGAAACGCGTGATAACAATTCGGGCGTGAATCTGTGTGTGAAAACGTGACTAGGCCTAGGGCGTAACAGTCCGCCGCGGTACGAAGAGATAGTTTGGAATTGGGACGAATAAAACTATTAAACTGTTAATGAGGTATGTAGGCCAGTCAAACAAATCTAATTAAATAAACAACCAAAGAAACAAATAAAAATAAGATGTAAAAAAAGTCCGAAGAATATGCAGAGTGGAAAAGGGCCACGTAGAAGACATGTAAAACAAAACTATACCGGTTCATCGCCAGCAATGGAGGTTGAAGCTGCCAATCCTTTATGTAGACGCGCCTTTAAAAATTGGATTCGGTTATACCAAACCTTACTGTCGGATGGTGACGCGCAAACGTCAACCACCTTACAAAGTAACAAGTTTACGGGACCCGACGTTCTCCTGAAAAATAAGAAATGCATCAACCATGTTTGAGATGCCTCGGGCAGCTCTCGCAACTTAGCCCGAATTCAGAGTTCGCAGTGGAAACCCTACGCCACCCCGCCCTTTGGGCTCCCCATAGGGAAGCTCGTAAAAAGTTGTATTCATAAAGTCTCTGTGGGTTCACAATGGTAGGGGTTCGTGAATTGTTCACACCGGATGACTTGCCCGACTCACAGCTTAGCTAAACATGATTACATCCTTACTGTACAACGTTGCTGGCGGTGAAGTCAGCTGGTTGTTTTGATTGTCAGTGTCACAATTTTGTTAAACATGGAGTCGTCCATGCAATGAAAAGTCGAAACCCTTTCACTCAGTTGGAAAACGACGAGTTGTTGTTGGTGCTAAAGAAACATAGCGCACAAATAGAGAGGCAAAACAGACAGGACGCGAATCGTAAAGGAAAAAAAACGACGCCGGGATAAGTGTATGGTAAGAGTACAACTCTAATGGTGAAGTACCAGGTAAGATTGAAACAAATAATTAGCCTAGGCCTATGTGTAGGATTCAGTAGATTTCATGTAAGGCTAGAGCTATGCACTGGCCTAGGGCCTAGGCCCTTGGCAATAAAGTTGTTATTGTTACAGGCCCTAGCCTACCTAAGCGGCCTATTGCTTTCCCATTAGGCCTAGGCCCTAGCTAGGCGGTCCTCATTTTTAGCCCAAGATCGAGGAAGTGGTAGGCCTAGGACCTAGACGTACCGGGTACAATTAACTAACTAACTAATGCTAACTAGGCTGGCATACGGTAGGGCCTGTAGTGCTTTGCTACCTCGGCGTCGTAGCCCTCCCCGCTCGCTTCGTACCTCCCGACAGGTGGCGCTGGGGGGCGGAACTAGCGGTCAATTCAAACGAGGCCTTCCGCCCGGTGTTTACAAATACACATTACCCCCCTTTTGCAGAACTATTCCGTGCTGTATTATTATAAGAATTCAACAGTTTCTCGTATAAATGTAGAATAAATAGGTAAATAAAATAAGTAATGATGAATCTAAAACTATACTAAAACTAAAAAGTCCGAAAACTAAAAACTTCTAAAGATACAATAGTGTTCATAGCGGAGCGGCTTCCTTGCGCACTCGCTTGAGCGTCGGGATCACCATCGAACTAGTACACTTCGTAGTATTTGGTTTTGGCGCGTTAGTGGATGTAGTTGATTTCTCTTGTCAGGCGATGTGTCCGGATAGGCAGGCTTGCTTCCGTACATAGTGGTCGCACGAATGCAGAGTTAGTGTGTACTCGACGCCCTCCGTGGACTGTAGAAAACCACACTTCCGTGTTTCGCCACAACTTAGAGGGGTAGGGTTTGAACTGGTAGTTAGTTCATCTTGCTCCTGCGTTTAACACAAACACTTTATCCCCACACCAGTTCAGTTGCACTTAGTGCAGTTCTTCTTGGCTGCAGATGTTGAGCCTCGATCTCAGCGAGGAGGGGTCCTCGCAGAGTTGCTGGATCACCGCCAACGCAAACCACTTGTCATGAGATGCTTCCAGGTAGCTACTCTCGCTTGAAGTGAGGCCAACTCGGTATCCCTTTCTCGTGTGTGACCAAGCGAGACTCCAGATTACACACTTTCCTCAAGGACAGTTTGTTTTGCACCCAACTCGCCAATTTGCGTCGTCCTCTTCGAGGTTTGAAAGTTCTAGATCGATTTCGGGGAATTCAAAAAGTTTCTGGCTTTGAGATGTGGCTAGTGCCGCAGCTTCCCTTCTCTTCCTTACGGATTCGAGACTTTATTTAAGCTGTATTTATTGGAGTTGCGCTTTAGGATCTTTACCTCAGTTTTTTCCTGTCTTGCTTCTTGCATTTTGTTGAGCTCGGCAACTTTCTGCTCATGGAAGCAATACCTCCAAAGCAGAACCAGTCAGTCTCCAGTAAACTCGCAGCTGCCTTCGGAGTGACTGTATGTCTATAAGTTCTGTTCAGACTCGCGCAGTTAGTATCTCGACTTTAGGGTTACATCAATATCACGATGCAGCCGGGATGCTTAAGCGTACTACCTAGATAGTGGATCCGCTATATTCAATTGACATGGCTGAACTTCAAATCATTTATAAACTCCCGTCACAAAACCTCGAAATATGTCTGTCAGGGTGCTCCACCGTGCAGAAACTATGAACAAATATACCTCACAAATTTCATGTGACATTCGTCCTTTAAGATTAAAGTTAAATCGCACATTAACTTCATTGGTGCGAAGAAAGGGAAGTGGAAAAAGTTATATATCACTGCGCTTGGTGGCGAAACTAGGCGTCAATTCAAACGGGCCTCCACCCGGTGTTTTACAAAATACTACAGGGCCTAGACCCTAACTCTGAAAAACACATCTGCAGGCCAATGGGTGTAAAACCAAAAGAGCCTAGGAGTACAGCTAGATACTAGGCCTACCAACAGTAACAAATTATTTGCTCTTTCAATTCACAACAGTAGGCTAGGAGGTCACAGGCCTCCTACCTCCTAGAACAAAGCCTAGGGTACCTACCGCCAATATTTGAACTGTATATGATTAGATGGACCAACAAGTTATGGTTGACCCTACATTTATTGTAAACTACTCCAAATCAGAAGCCAGTTCAGTCTCCAGCTGAAACCTCGCGCTGCTTCCTATGACTGTATTCTATAAGTTTGGTTCAGACTCGCGCAGTCGTATTTCGCGTCTTTAGGTTTCACATCATATCACGATGCAGCCGTGGATGCTAGTGTACGAACCAGATAGGGATCAGCGTATATTCAATTGACCTGCTTGAACTCAAACATTTATAAACTCCCAGTCCAAAACTCAAAATATGTCTGTCAGGGTGCTCCACGTTCAGGGACTATGAACAAATATCCTCACAAATTTCATGTGCATTCGTCCTTTAAGATAAAGTTAAATTCTCACATTAACTTCATTGGTGGAAGAAAGAAGTGGAAAAGTTATACAATCATGCGCTGGTGGCGAAACTAGGCGGTCAACAACGAGGCCTCCACCTGTGTTTACAAATACTACAGGGCCTAGACCCTAACTCTCAAAAACAACATCTGTCCAGGCAATGGGTGGGAAAGCCAAAAGAGCCTAGGTAGTATAGCCTAGGAACTGGCCCTACCACATAACAATTATTTTGTCTTTCAATTCACAACATGTAGGATAGGGAGGTCACAGGCCTCCTACCTACTAGACAAAGCTAGGTTACCCTTACCCCAATATTTGAACCTGTAATATGATTAGATGGACCAACAAGTTTATTGTTGACCCACATTTACAGCCCTCATGCATGCCTCCGGTAGGCCTTCAGGCCTAATTAATATATCAGCACTGACAGACAAAATGACAATGTTTTTCAGAGGTATGCCATATATGTTTCATGACACTTAGGGACTTTGCCTTCGGTCTGTTAGGGGCCTGTTTAAGATAGTAATTGGGCTTAGTCCAGGTATTTCAACCCCCCCACCACCTAACATATTCAATTAATCAAGAACTTTTAGGTTTCAAAGAGATCAAGGCCATTTGGCCAATCTGACAGTTAGGTGCTTCAATAATATTACAATAAGTTATGTACAACAAACACAAACAAACAAGTTATGTAGTGCTATTTATTCCCAAAGAATAAACCACTCAAATAAAATAACACTACCTTCACACAGAAGATAAGATTGTACGTAAATAAACAGACCTAGCTCATACATATTCAACAGCTAAATGCCACGGTAGTCTACATAACCTCAAAACACAGCCTAGGCCTATCCTTTGTGTACCGATTCCCTGGCTTAGCGCTACGAATCCACACCCCAGGAAAATGGTGAATCATAGCATAGGCCTAATAAGGAAGTGACAAACCGACTACACACCACAGAAGGTAATATGCAATTTTATAAAGAGCATGTGAGAAATGGACAAAACCATGAAGAAAAGCTTGGCCAACTGGAAACAAACACTACACTTCAGCCAAAGCTAGGTTTCAATAATAATGCGAGTGTGGACAAAACAACACAGAGTCTAGGCCTGGCTGAAGAAGAGGATAAAGTCCCTCCAAAAGATTGGACCAAGAACTGGACAAAAAGTTCGAGGAGGAGTTCAAGGAGGCCACTTGACCCGCACGCCAAGAACTAGTTGCGAAAAATGGAGTTACTTGAAAAAACAAGGTGGCGACCTCGAGCAGTACGGAAGGAGAAACTGCTCGTCAGCCATGGCTTAGAGGAGAAGAGAAACGAAAACACAGTCCAGAGCGCCTCAACTTTATCAACAGCATATTCTTTCTCTCTTACACTCCGGACGTGGGGTTGAAGCTGTTCATCAACAGTACAAGCTGATCTCCAGATGGCGGGACGTGATCATTGACAAGCTGAAAGATCGGTCACCCAGGAATTTTTTTTTTTTTTTTGGGGCCTGAGCTGAGAGAAACAGCATTCTGGAAGATCGTGGATACGCAAATGATATTGAAGATGGGATCCTTGAAAGACACTCGGAAGGAAGGTAATGAAAGTTTATACAATGGAGAAACTAATTTCGGAGGAGATCGGATGAAGCTAGTTCGAAAAAAAAAACGTCTTCTCCGCAGAGCCATCATCTCAAATCGCTCGAACATATTATCGGCCATGATACACTGAAAGTAAAAAGTCAAAAACCCAAAATGATCTTTTTGCAATAAGGTGTCGTTTAAACAACCGAATGTGTATTCTACCCTCGTTCTAGTCCCAGTGGACAGTGAGCGACAGATGATCGGATTTCATATAAGGGGGAAACGCAGAGGAACGAAAAGTTGCTGTTCACAGAGTCAACGACAGGTGCCTCTTGTTTTCCATAACGCTCTCTACCAGTCAACGGCGTTCTAGTTGTAAGCCCGGGTCCATCTATAGAAGGAAGGAAGATGGTAAGAAAAGCTAAAAGTGCTACGTCAAAACCAGCACTAAACCAACAACAAAGGCCTTTCTGTAAGAACCTGGGTAATGAGATCGACAATTGGTTTTAATGTTAATTGTTTGATTGGAGTGCAATTAGAAGCCATCTTGAATAGCGTAAGAGTTCTTATTGCCCCGTGTTCTCTTTAAAGTGATGTGCTATTTTTTTAATTCTATTATACAACTATGTTGATTCAGATATTTAAAAACATTGGTTATATTCTCAGATTCATCAGATAATATTCTTTAAAGTAGGTTTTAGTGTTAATATCATTCGTCTAGGCCATGAGTTGGGGAGGGGACATTCTACTTAAAATGTGCTGAACAGTTAAATCTCACCACACTGCTCACATTGGGGGTGGATCTTAGACTCTTAAAGGTATACTTGAGTGAGATGTGTTGCTCCAATGCGAGAGGGTCAGACACAACCTCTTCAGACAGACGAGTTGACAGTGTCTAGGTAGGACTCTTCTAGAAGATACAGAGCAAAAAATAAACCTAGCAGTGGTGTGTGAAGATCGGTTTGAAAAATAAATCATGACCAAGACGGTTTTTGAGTCACTTAAATAAATTGTGTTGCAGTAACCGTATTTTCTTCACATTGTTTCATCAGAAAAACGTCAAAAAGTGCATTAACAAAGCTCGAGATGAGGCCAGAAAGGATGTTGACACATTACAAGAGGACTTTGATGAAAATTATTGCGACCAATTCAAACAAATACAATCCGCCCATTGGACAATCTTCAAATAACACTGTTACATCTGTGTTCTATTGACTAACTAAACTGTGGACTCGCGTGTGAATAGTTACATATCTGTGCTCAGGACGGTACTAGAAATTTCCCAACGTAAGCGAGATAACATTTGTCCGCCCCCAGTGAGACACCCAAAAAATTAATTTAAGGGTAAACATTCTTCCGTTGATGAAGTACATGAGGCCAAGAGAAAACACCAAAGACAAAGCTCACGTCAAACACGAAGCATATGGCTGTTAATGATGAGTAAAGAGCTAGTCCTACTAATGTCGAAAAAACCTACCAATGTCGAAAACCTACCAAGCCTGAAAAACGAGCAAAACGTAAATTACCACCATAAACCCTTATACCTAACCAGAATAAATGAGCAAATAGTCAACAGTCAAAAACTCAATTGAAGAATCAAAGAGAAACACGAAGCACAAAGCTCACGTCAAAACAAACAGCAAATGTTCAGTTGATTGATGGATATGCTTTACGTCTTCATATTTATGCAATTGGATAATCGAGACGTAGGGAGGACGGAAGGATGACGCCGGGGGGGACAAGGGGTGGGCAAGGCTGGTGGGGTGGGATGGTCAGAACCAGCCACAAGCATGGGGAGGCAGGGGTTCACCCACGTCGTGGTCGTCACCGTCTGTTCATCATCCGTCCGTGTTGTCTTTGTCGTCGCCGTCCGGGGAGGTAGTCAAAGGGAAGGGGGTGGGCGCCCCCCTCCCCCCCCTTCCCCGACGACGACTCAGAGCTCACCATTAGTTTCAGGGAGGGAAAACTCCCCTATTTACGGGCCAAACCGGAGAGGTGTCGAGATGGAATTTGAAAGGCCCAAATGTTAATAGTAAAAGCGCTTGAGAGGAAGTAAGTTAAGAGAGAAAATGAGTAAAGAGAAATATCTAACATTTTACTCTAAGGAAATTTGCCAGTATTCCTCTGCAGATTCAAGGTTTGTGAAGTACTCAGATAGACCTAAAAACCACGATTTTTGTGTACACAATTCTTTAGTACTGCTAGAGACCTAAAAAGTAACCCATCTTTAACATGAAATTACAATAAGTTCAAGGGTTTTATTTATCTAATGCCAGTAAAAACGTGTCCTTGACACAAATTATCAAAATATTGAAAATTTATTGCAGGCAATGACGGCAACGCTTCCCTATTTAGTACTGACGAGGAGTCATAATCAGAAATTGGACCAGTCTCCGCGACAAACTCCGATAATTGGCCTCCCGCCAGTCTCCACGACAGGCTACCACCATGCCTCAGCAGAAAGTCCAACCAATGTAGGTCTAAAGGTTTGTCTTGATAAGCTGAATGATGTAGGCAGAGTTCAAGTCACTAGTCTAGCACAAGTAGGCCCTACCATGAACTGGATTTTACATGGGTTCACTGCCTCGGCAAATTAATAGGTTCTAAGCAAATTGCACTGGAAAGTACAACAATGCTTAACCCGCGGGTGCCGCTAGAAAAAACATGGTGTAGGCCTTATATAATTTAAACATATTTATCACACAACAAAGTACAAAAACTATGAGTATAGAAGAAATTGCGGGGAGGTTATGAGCCACGACAGGTTTATTTGTTATTGAAAATACCTACATTTCAACGACACACCCTGATGGACCCCAATGGACAGTCCAATAACCACAAACTGTTCAAAAATCAACCGATATAGACTACATGTTCAATAAAATCAAGACTACGTATATTCCAGGGATGGACATCGCCATAGACGAAAAGTCTTACTTCTCATGGACAAGGTAGATTTAGACTGGAAATTTTACTTCAAAATATAACGAACCTGGTTTGGAATCGAATCCTTCAAAACTCTGTGAGCCTTGAGTGGCTACATTTGGAATTCGTGTATCACACAGGAAGATTACCCAATTTATTTTGGATCAAATCTGGGATGGAGACAAGGCCTAGTAGACCATTAGGTGCTCAGAAGGACCCTCCCCCCCCCTCGAACTAATTTTCACAAAGCAGTTTTGTTAGAAAAAAATCACGATAAAATCCAATGTTTGCCACTTTGGCAGCTGGGCGTTTGGACTCCAGGGGTCCAAAGTCAAAGTTGTCGAAAACTGACCTGCAGACCGGTCAAAGTTTTGATAAAATTCCAAAAATTATTTTTAATTAGCATTTAACACTTATTGTTATTTTTTAAAAACAAAAGCGATTTCACTTTGGTAAAGGGGTGCCCAAAAAATTAAATAATAATCGTTTACTGTTTTATACACTTTAAACATTAAAGATTGGACATATAATCCGCATTAAAGCTTTATTTTATACATAAAAATGAAAAGAAACCACGTATTAAAAAATAAAATTAGGCAAAAACACAATTCAAGGGCTGTCCAAAATGCTGGGTTTTATATTATGCTAATAGAAAACAATTTTTTTAAAAGTGCGAAAAATGTGTTCATGTTACTAAAATCAGTTAAACGTGTCTAAGAATACGTATTGTATGTGGGCCTAGCAAAGAATATAAGTTTAATCAGGTTGTCCAAAAAATTTTGATTCAAATACAGCAATTTGAGAGAAAATATCAATAAAAATAGGGCAAATGAATGTATTAGTTGCCCAGGTCATCACCGAACATTTATAATTCTAACTAAACAATATAATGATGTTGATGTTTTAATACAGGGTTGTCCAAATAGTGTGTTGTGTTCTTGTAAAGAATTGTTTGAATAGTCAAACTAGATCATAACTATACCGTCAGGTGACATAAGGAAGCGACCCTCCGGGGCCCCCCGTAACTAATTTTCACTATAGTGCAGTTTGTTCAGAAAAAAACACGATAATAATCCACCTATTTGCCATTTGCAGCTGGGCGTTTGACTGCAGGGGTATTCAAAAGTCGCGTAATGTGTTTTAATATTGCCGTAGTTCTCTTCGATCTTGTAAAATTTTTAAATATCTTCCAAAATACAATCAATAATATTTATTCCCACATTCTTCCTGGCCCCGAACCATGTATATACAAAAATTTGTTTTTCTCACCATTGAGAAAACAAATTTTTGTAGATACAGGTTCGGGGCAGGGAAGAAATGTGGGAATAATATTAGTGATTGTATTTTGGAGATATTTAAAAATTTACAAGAGCGAAAGGAGAACACGGCAATAGTAAAAACAACATAAGCGACTTGAATACCCTTGCAGGTCAAACGAACCAGTCTGCCGAATGGCAAAAGGTGGATTATTAATCGTGAGTTTTTTTTCTGAACCAAAAACGCATAGTGAAAATTAGGTTGAGGGGGCCCGGGGAGGGTCGCGTCCTTTGACCTGACGGTAGATTATGATCGAGTTTGACCTTATCAAAACCAAATTTCTTTACAAGAACACAACACACTATTTGGGACAACCCTGTTTATTAAAAACAGCCACATCCCATATATGTTTAGGTAGAATTAGAATATAAATCTCGGTGATGACTGGGCAACTATACATTCATTTGCCCTATTTTTATTGATAGTTCTCTCAAATGCTGTAATTTGAATTCCAAATTTTGGACACCTGATAAAAAATTATAATTCTTTGCTAGGCCACCATACAATAAAGTGATTCTTAGACAGTGTTACTGATTTAGTAACATGAAACACATTTTTAGCACTTTTAAAAAAATGTTGATATTAGCAATAATATAAACCCAGCATTTTAGGACAAGCCCTTGAATTGTTTTTGCATAATTATTAGATTTAAAATACAGTGGTACTTTATTTATGTATTATAAAATAAAGCTGTAATGCGGATTATAGTCCAATCTTAATGTTAAAGTGTATAAAACAGTAAAATCGAATTATTAATTAATTTTGGGCACCCCTTTACAAAAGTGAAATCGCTTTTGTTTAAAAAATAAAAAATAAATTGTGTTTTTATGTTAAATGATAATTTAAAAAATAATTTTGGAATTTTACAAAAACTTTGACAGTTAGCAGGTCCAAAGTTTCGCAACTTTTGACTTTGGACACCCCTGGAGGTCAACGCCCCAGCTGCCAAGTGGCAAACAGGTGGATTATTAATCGTGATTTTTTCTGAACAAAACTGCTTAGTGAAAAATTAGTAGAGGGGGGGGGAGGGTCGTTCCTGAGCACCCAATGGTTCTAGGCCTGTCTCATCCAGATTTGGTACAAAATAAATTAGGGTAATCTTCCTGTGTTACAATCGAAATTCCAAAGTTAGCCACTCAAGGTCAACAGAGTTTGAAGGATTCGATTCCAAACCAGGTTCGTTTATTTTGAATGAAAATTTTCCGGTCTAATCTACCTTATCCAGAGAAGTAGACTTTCGCTATGGCGATGTCCATCCCTGGAATATACGTAGTCGTGATTTTTGACCATGTATCTAATATCGGTTTGAGTTTTGAACAGTTGTGGTATTGGCCACTGTTCATTTGGGCGTCATCAGGAGTGTTGTCGTTGAAATGTAGTATTCAATAACAGAATAAACCTGTCGTGGCTATAAATCCCCTGCAAGGTTCTTCTATACTCAATAGTTTTGTACTTTTGTGTGTGATAAATTATGTTAAATATATAAGGCTCTACACCATGTTTTTTCTTAGCGGCACACGCGGTTAAGCATTGTGTACTTTCCAGTGCAAATTTGCTTTTAGAACCTATTAATGCCAGGCAGTGAAACCTGTAAAAAAATCCAGTTTCAGGTAGGCCTACTTGTGCTTAGACTAGCTGACTTGAACTATGCCTACATTCCATTCAGCTATCAAGAACAAAAACCTTTAGACTACAGGGATTGGACTTTCTGCTGAGGTTTGGTGGTAGCCTGTCGTGGAGGACTGGCGGGGAGACCATATCGGAGATTGTCGCGGAGACTGTCCAATTTTCTAGATTATGGACTCCTCGTCAGTACTAAATAGGGACCCCTCGTTGCCGTCATTGCCTGCAATAAATTTTCAATAATGAATAATTGTGTTACAAGACACAGGTTTACTGCATAGATTAGACTTTGAACTTATTGTATTTCATGTTAAGATGGGTTACTTTTAGGTCTCTAGCAGTACAAAAGGAAATTGTGTACACAAAAATCGTGGTTTTTAAGGCTATCTGAAGTAATTCAACAAACCTGGAATCTGCAGAGGAAATATGGCAAAATTTCCTTAGAGGAAAATGTTAGCATTATCTTTACTCAATTTTACTATCTAACTGACTACCGTCTCAAGCTCTTTTACTCATTAACATTTGGGGCCCTTCAAAATTCCATCTCGGACACCTCTCGCGGGTTGGCCCGGGAATAGGGAGTTTCACTCCTGAAAAACTAATGGTGAGCTCTGAGCGTCGTCGGGGAACCCCTTCCCCTTGACTACCTCCTCCGCGGCGACGACAAAGACAAACACGGACGGATGATGACACAGACGGGACGACCCACGACGTGGGAACCCCTGCCTCCCATGCTTGTGGCGGTTCTGACCAGAACAGGACGCGCCCCACCCCTTGTCCCCCGCGTCATCCCTACGTCCCTCCTTTCGTCTCGAGTAGCCAAGTTGCATACAATATGAGGACGATAAAGCAATATCCAATCAAATCAAAACTGAACTTTGCTGTGTGTTTGACGTGAGGCTTTGTGCTTCGGTTTCTATTTGACTTCAATGAGTTGATCTGTTGACATTGATCAGTATCTGGTTAGGATAAGGTTTTAATGTGGTAAGTTACGTTTTGCTCGGTTTCGCATTGGTAGGTTTTGCGACATTGGTTAGGTTTTCGACATTAGAAGGACTAGCCTCTTTATCATCATTAACCGCACATATGCTCGTGTTAGACGGAGCTTTGTGCTTTGTGTTCTCTTTGGCCTCATGTACTTGCAATCAACGGAAGAATGTTTACCCTAAAAATGTTGGGTGTCTCCACTGGGGGCGGACAAATGTTATCTCGCTTACGTTGGGAAAATTTCTGTACCGGTCTTGTACACAGATATGTAACTATTCACACGCGAGTCACAGTTTGAGTAGTCAATAGAAAAACAGATGAAACCAGTGTTATTGAAGATTGCCAATGGGCGGATTGTATTTTGTTTTGATATGGGCGCAATAATTTTCATCAAAGTCCTCTTGTAATTGTGTCAAACATCTTACTGGCCTATCTCGAGCTTTGTTTAAAGCAACTTTGACGTTTTATGATAGAAACAATGTCTGAAGAAAATACGGTTACTGCAACACAATTTATTTAATTGACTCAAAAACCGTCTTGGTCATGATATTTTCAAACCGATCTTCACACACCACTGCTAGGTTATTTTTGTCGGATCTTCTGTAAATTAAGTCCATACCTAGAACACTGTCAACTCTGTCTGTCTGAGAGGTGTTCTGACCTCGTCTAAGCAATGACACAAAAAATTTCTGTCACAAGGATACCTTTTAAGAGGCGAAGATCACCCCCATGTGAGCAGTGTGGTGAGATTTAACTTGTAAGTCCACATTTAGTAGAATGTCCCCCTCCCAACTCATGGACGAGGACGAATGAATTAAACTAAAACCTAATTTAAAAGATAATATTATCTGATGAATCTGAGAATATAACCAATGTTTTAAATATCTGAATCAACATATTTGTTTAATAGAATTAAAAAAATAGCACATCACCTTTAAAAGAGGACCACGGGCCATAATAACTTACCTATTCAAGATGGCTTCTAATGGACACGCCAATCAAACAATTAACAATTAAAAACCAATTGTCGATCTCAAATACCCAAGGTTCTTACAGAAAGCTTGTTGTTGGTGAGGCTGGGTTTTGACGTAGCACTTTTAGTTTTTCTAACCATCTTCCTCCTTCATATAGATGGACCGGGCTTACAACGAAGAACGCCGTTGACTGGAGAGAGCGTTATGGAAACAAGAGGACCTGTCGTTTGACTCTGTGAACCAGCACTTTTCGTTCCTCCGCGTTTCCCCTATAATGAATCCGATATCTGTCCGCGCTCACTGTCACTGGACTAGAACGAGGGTAGTTACCATTCGGTTGTTTAACGACACTTTATTTGCAAAAAAAGATCATTTGGGTTTGACTTTTTATTTCAGTGGTATCATGGCCGATAATATGTTCGGGAGCGATTTCGAGAGTGATGGCTCTGCGGAGAAGAAGACTGTTTTTTTCGAATGCTTCATCCGATCTTCGTCGAAATTAGTTCTCCATTTATAAAACTTCATTAACCTTCTTCCGAGTGCCTTCAAGGGAGATCACATCTTCAATATCATTGCGTTTACACGATCTTCCAGAAATGCTGTTGTCTCTCAGCGCATTCCTGGGTGACCAGATCTTTCAAGTTGTCATGTATCACGTCGCCATCTTGGAGCTCAGCTGTACGTTGATGAACAGCTCAACCCCAACGTCCGAGTGTAGAGAGAAAGAGTATCGCTGGTTGATAAAGTTGAGGGCTACCTGGACTGTGTTTTCGTTCGATCTTCTCCCTCTAAGCCAGGGATGGACGAGGCAGTTTCTCCTCCGTACTGCTCGAGTCGCCACCTTGTTTAAGTAACTCAATTCGCAACTAGTTCTTGTATCGTGGATGGTCAAGTTGCCTCTTGAACTATCCTCTCGAACTTTTTCCAGTTCTTGGTCCCAATGCTTTTGGAGGGACTTTATCTCTTCTTCAAGCCAGGGCCTAGACTCTGTGTTGTTGTCCACACTCGCATTATTATTGAACCTAGGCTTGGGCCTGAGTGTATTGTTTGCTTCCAGTTGGCCAAGCTTTTCTTCAATGGTTGTTGCCATTTTCTCACATGCTTCTTTAATAAGAATTTGCATATTACCTTCTATGGTGTGTAGTCGGTTGTCAACTTCCTTTATTAGGCCTATGCTATTATTCACCATTTTCCTGGTGTGTGGATTCGTAGCGCTAAGCCAAGGGAATCGGGTACACAAAGGCTAGGCCTAGGCTTGTGTTTGAGGTTATGTAAGACTCCGTGCAGTTTAGCTGTTGATTGTATGAGCCTAGGTCTGTTATTTATGTACAATCTTATCTTCTGTGTGAAGGTATAGTGTTATTTTATTTGGGTGGTTTATTCTTTGGGAATAAAGAGCACTACATAACTTGTTTGTTTGTGTTTTTTTGTACATAACTTATTGTAAGTATTATTGAGCACCTAACTTGTCAGATTGGCCAAATGGCCTTGATCTCTGTGAAACCTAAAAGTTCTGATTAACCGAATATGTTAGGTGGTGGGGGGGTTGAAATACCTGGACTAGCCCAATTACTAACTTAACAAGGCCCCTAACAGACCAAGGGCAAAGTCCTAGTGGCATGAAACATATATGGCCATACCTACTGACAAACATTGTCACTGTCAGTGCTAATATGTAAGTAGGCCTGAAGGCCTACCAGGAGGCATGCATGAGGGCTGTAAATGTGGGTCAACAATAACTTGTTGGTCCATCTAATCATATTACAGGTTCAAATATTGGGGGTAGGGTACCTAGGCTTTGTTCTAGGAGGTAGGAGGCCTGTGACCTCCTAGCCTACTGTTGTGAATTGAAAGACAAATAATTGTTAATGTGGTAGGGCCTAGTTCTAGGCTATACTACCTAGGCTCTTTTGCTTTCCCACCCATTGGCCTGACAGATGTGTTTTTGAGAGTTAGGGTCTAGGCCCGGTAGTATTTGTAGAGACACCGGGCGGACGCCTCGTTTGAATTGAACGCATAGTTTCGACCACCAGCGCAGTGATAGTATAAATTTTACATTTCCCTTTTTTCCCCACCAATGAATTTAATTTTGGGGAATTTTAATTTTATTTTAAAAAGGGACGAATGACACAAAAATTTTGGGGAGGTATAGTTCAAAAAGTCCCTGCACGTGGGGCACCCGACAGACAATATTTTGGGGTTTTGGACTGGGAGTTAAAAATAAATTTGAAGTTAAAAGCCAGGTCAATTGAATATAGCGTTTCCATTTATCTGGGGTTAGTACAGCTTAAGCTTTCCAAACGGCTCCCATCGTGATAGGATTAAAAACCCAAAAGACGGGAAAAATACGAACTGCGCGGGGTCTAAACCCCAGAAATTATAAAAAAAACAGTCACTAAAAAGGCGCGGGGTTTCAGCGGGGGGAAAACTAAACTGGTTTTCGCTTTGGGGGTAGTTTCCCAAAAAAATGTGGGTCAAAAAATAACTTGGGGGTCCATTAATCATATTACAGGTTCAAAATTTGGGGAAAGGGTACCTGGGCCCTTTTGTTCTAGGGGGGAGGGGGCCCTGGACCCCCTAGCCAAAGGTTGTAAATTGAAAGACAAAAAAAATTTGGGTTAAATTTTGTGGTGGGGCCCTAGTTCAAAGGGTTTGTACTACCTAGGCTCTTTTTTTTTCCCCCCCCTTTGGCCCCCCAAAGATGTGTTTTTGAAAATTTAGGGTCTGGCCCCTGTAGTTTTGTAAACACGGGTGGAGGCCTCGTTTAAATTTTACCCTGGGTTTCCCCCACCAGCGCATTTGTATTTAAACTTTTTCCATTTTCCCTTTTCCCTTCCCCCAATAAAGGGTTAATGGCAAATTTTTAAATTTATAAAAAGGGACGAAGACACATAAAATTTTGTGAGGTAATTTGTTCAATATTTTTCCTGAAAGTGGAGCCCCCTAAACAGACAATTTTTCGGGGTTTTGGATGGGAGTTTAAATTTTTTTAAAAGTTCAAGCCAGGTCAATTGAATTAGCTAAACCCACAAATCTATTTTTAGTCCCGTTTAAGCATCCACGGCTGCATCGGATATGATGTAAAACCCCTTAAAGACGCAGAAATACAAAAACCTGCGCAAAGCCCTGAAACCAAAACTTAAAAAAATACAGTCACTAAGAAGCAGCGCGGGGTTTCAGCGGGAGACTGAACGGGCTTCTGTTTTGGGGGTTTAGTTGCTTCAATGAGCAGCAAGTTGCCGAGCAAAACAAACAAAATGCAAGAAGAAAGGGACCGGGGAAAAAAAACTGAGGAAAAGAACTAAAGCAGCAACTCCAAGAAAATACAGTTTAAAATCAAGTCTCGAATCGAAAGGAAAGGTGAAAGGGGAACCCGGGGGCCCACAGCCACATCTCAAAAGCAGAAACTTTTTGAACCCCCAAAAAAATCGATCGAGAAACTTTAAAACCTCAAAAGAGGACGACGCAAGTTTGCGCGATTTGGTGAAAAAACAAACTTTTTCCTTGAGGAAAAAGTTTTGTAATCTGGAGCCCGCTTGGTTCAGCCCCGGAGAAGGGGGATCCCGGGATTTGGGCCTCATTTCAAAGCGAGAGTAAGCTCCCGGGAAAAGAATCGCAGGAAAAGGGGTTTGCTTTGGGGGGGTTGATCTCAGAACTCGCGAGGCCCCCCTCCTCGCTGAGATGGGATGCTCAAAACATTTGAGCCAAGAGAACCGCAACTAAGGCAACTAAAGGGGGGTTGTGGGAAAATTTGGGGGTTAAACAGAAAGGGCAAGATAAACCCAAAATCCCACGTTCAACCCTACCCCTCATAAATTTGGGCAAAACAGGGGAAGTGTGGTTGTTCTACGGGTCCCCCGGAGGGGGGCGAGTAAAACACGAAATCTGCATTCGTCGACACTATGTACGCAAAAGAAAAGCTTGCCTAGTGGACACATCCCCCGGGAAAAGGGAATCAAACACCCACTAACGCCCCAAAAACCAAATACTACGAATTTTACTAGTTCGGGATGGTGATCCACGACGCCCCACAGCGGGGGTTTTTCGAAAAAAGGGGAACCCGCCCGTTTATAAACCCAATAATTGTCTCTTTAGAATTTTTTAAGTTTTGGGGATTTTTTAGTTTTATTTATAGTTTTAGATTTTTAATTACTTTTTTTATTTCCCTATTTATTCATAACTTTTATAACGAAAAAACGGGTTGGGAAATTTCTTAAAAATACAACAGCAGGGGATTTCTAAAAAAGGGGGGGTTAATGTATATTTGAAAACCCACCGGGGGGGAGGCCCGTTTAAATTTGACCGCCTATTTCCCGCCACCAGCGCCCCCTTTGTCGGGAGGTACAAAAGGACGGGGGGGTGCAAAAGGGCCGCCGAGGAAAGCAAAGCACTACGGGCCCCAAACCGTTTTGCCAGGCCTTTTTAACCCTTTAGTTAGTTATTTAAATTTGTACCGGTACGGCTAGGTCCTAAGGGCCTCCCCTTTCTCGATTTTGGTTTAAAAGTGAGGGGACCGCCAAAGTTTAGGGGCCTAGGCCTAAGGGGGAAAGCAAAAAGGGCCCTTTAGGTAGGTGGGCCCCTTAACAAAAAAAACAACTTTTTTCCCAAAGGGCCTGGGCCCTAGGCAAGTGCATAGCTCTGGGCCCTTACATGAAATCTACTAAAGGGTTTCCTACACATAGGCTAGGCAAAAATTATTTTTTCCCCAATTTTTACCGGGGTTAATTTCACCATTTAAAGTTGTACCTTACCATAAAACTTACCCCGGGCTTTTTTTTTTTTCCTTTAACGAATTCGCGTCTGTCTTTTTGGCCTCTCATTGTGGGCTTGTTTCTTTAGCACCAACAAAAAAATCGTCGTTTTCCAACTGGGGAAAGGGTTTCGCCCTTTTTCTTTGGAAATTGGCCCGATTTAAATTTTTACAAATTTTTGACACTGACAACCCAAAAAAACCAGCACATTCACCGCCGCAAACGTTTTTACAGAGGAATGTATCATTTTTTAGAAAAGCTGGGGAGTCGGGAAATTTCATGGGTTTGTGAAAAATCCCAAACCCCCTACCTTTGGGGAAAACCCAAAGGGGACGTTTAGAATACAATTTTTACGAGTTTCCCCATGGGGACCCCAAAGGGCGGGGGGGGCTGGGGGTTTTCCCACTGGGACAAACTCGGGAATTGGGGGCCTAAGTTGCGAAAGAGCTTTTCCCGGGGGGATCCAAAACATGGTTGATGCATTCTTTTTTTTCGAGGAGAACGTGGGGCCCCTAAACTTGTTACTTTGTAAGGGGGTTGGGAACGTTTTCGCGTCCCCATCCGACAGAAAGGTTGTATAACCGAACCCAATTTTTTAAAAGCGCGTCTACATAAAGGATGGCAGCTTCAACCCCCATCGCTGGCGATTTAACCCGGGATGTTTTTTTTAAAATTCCCTTTACGTGGCCCTCCTTTTCCCCCTTGCCCCTATTCTTCGGACTTTTTTTTTCAAACTTTTTTTATTTTTTTCTTTGGTTTTTATTTAATTTGTTTGTTGACGTTCCTACATTTCCCCATTAAACCCGTTTAATATTTTTTTAGTCCCAAATTTAACTATCTTTGTCGTACAGCGGCGGGCGTTACGGCCCCAGGCCTAGTCACGTTTTTACACCAGATTCCCCGCCCGAATTTTTTACACGCCCATTTTTATTGATCCTTGGGACCCAAATTTAAACCCCTTTTCTATTTCTGGGAAAACACTTACTATTTCTTTTGTAGGGTTTTCTTTGTCAGTTATGAACCCCGAAATTTTGTTTATTTAAAACACGCTTAAAAAAAATACGTAGATTGGTTTAAACCCGCGGAAACTTTAAAAGTCCGCCATTTCCGGAGGCCGGGGGGTGTGGAAACCCCCAGGATCAGTTTGTTTAGTTTCTTGATGGCAACGTTTCACCAGTTTAACGAATTTTGTTGCAAGTTTTGGACAACTTAGATGAATAGAGCCTTTTGGAAAAATTATTGCCCGGGCCTACCTCCAAGGGGTGCTATCACCCTTAAAAATCCCTTTCCCGGGGCCCACACACCCCGGCACACTAGGTCACTTTCTTTTTCTTATTAAAAATTTTTTGACTTTTTTGTTTAGAAAAACTGGTTAGGACCATTTATTTTTTTATTTATTATTATTTAAAAGATTAAAGACAAGGGGGCAATCAAATTTGGAAGATCACAACGACATAGCCCCCCTTTTAAAAAACCGAATTTGTGTGGATATCCCCAAATAGTAAATAAATAATAAAATTGATTTATTAAAGTAGGAAATTTTAAAAAAAACATTTTTGTAGCAAGTTTTAAATAAAAGTAGATATTCAAAAAACTAAAAAACACGGGCGATAGAGGCCCAAAAAAAAGGGCCCAAAACAAAAAATTTAAAAAATCTAAACATTATAGGCCCAACTTATAAAAATGATTACATCCAAAAAAATAAAAATTCCCCTATTTTTAAAAAAAAAAATTTTTCAAAAAACAACAAACAACAAAAAAACAACAACAACAAAACATTATAAAAACATACAACATTTTTAAAGGGAAAAAAAACCCGATAAAAAAATTTTAAAGGGTTTAATTATTTTTTAAAATTTTTTGAATTTTATTACTTTAATTTATTGATATCCTTAAAAAAAGTTTCTTTGGGGTCCAGTGCCAGTCCCGCATTTTAGCATCTCAACCCCCTTCCCCACGACTTTGTTACAGACTAAGCATAATTTGAAAATTTTTAAAGATATTTTTTTGTCATCCCCCACTAGGAAAAAATTCAATGGCCGCCGGGCCCTTTTTTCCCTCAACCCCAAAATCAAACTCAAATTTTTTTACTTTAAATACCCCCCCGCGATTTATCCTTATGGATCAAACACATATTAAATATCTCCCGATACGATTTTTACGAGCTAAAAAATTTGTTTTTCTCCCGGGAAAATCACCGATTTACAATCACTTAATCTTCTGTGAAAAAATAACGGGGTTTCCCCCTCCAACCACCGCCTTTTTACCGTGCACACGGTTTCTTCCCGGAGCCCGGGGGGGCCTGTGCGCGACACCCGGGTCTTTCGATGGCCCTCTCCCCTGCCTGGTATTGATCTCTTTTGGGGAGTAAAGGAATTTAAAATAGAAAAAGAGATAAGACGGGTGACTGATGTTTTAAAGTTGCTTTTTGAAAAAAGGTTTTGTGGGTGAAGGGTTTAGACGATCTTTAAAAAAAAACGAGGCCCCAAAAAACACGGGCTTAGGAATTCTGTTTCCCTTTTGGGGCCGAAAAAGATAATCTTCCCATAAAATCTTTTTAAAAAAACGGCACAGTATTTAAAAGGGGGGGAAAAGCTTAAACTCTTAACCCAAAAGTGGCACCCAATTTGAAAATGCTTTATATTGGGAAAGAATTCCAACATGCGCCGAAAGTGGGCATTTTAAACTTAAAACTCTTTTCCCAAATTTTTTTTAAAAATGAATCGTCCCAGGGTCTATAACTTATACAAAATAAAAAATTCCTTTTTGGGCACGCAAAACAAAAAGTGGCCTTTTATCAAATAATTTTACGTACAAAGACGGCGTTGTCACCCATTAAACTTTTATTTCGTTTAATGGTCTAAAAAAGCCATTCAAACTGCGAAAAAGAGGGGAAATTTCACCCCCACGCAAATTTATGTTTTACACAAATTTAGCGGGAAATTTTAAAGAGCAAGTCATATTGGGACCAGGGTTTACGACACTTTTTCCACCAAGACTACTGATTTCAACTGCTCCCAGAAATCTTGGGTGGAGAGGGCAAATTGAAATTTGGTTTTGATTTTTAAGTTGAATGGATATGCCAAATTTAGGGTATGGGTTAATGAAAACGATTCCAGTTTAATTTTCTTTAAAGGGAAAAAAGTCTAAAACGTTACACTCCCCTAGTACTAGCACAGTATCAATGAGGGAATAATGTTTTCTACTGAAAACCCCCGACGCGATCATCCAAAAAAAACTTTAGAAATACAGAAACGGGGGGAATGAAAAAACGTGGGCGTTATACGGCCCGGGGGGCTATTGATTTCCCTGAACGAAAAACGGGTTTACGTCACACTCGCGGCGGAGATGCGCAGTGGGCATACCTAGCCAAAACCCGAAAATATTTTTTTTAAAAATGCCCCTACCCCTTAATCGTGGGTTTCAGCACTTTTTGACGATCCAAACCCAGTTAAAATAGAGTTGAACAACCCCACATGTGTTGTCTCCTTCAGTTTTTAGAGTCCAACGATTCTTTTGCAGGGTTTGGGGCACGATGAAGGGGAAAAAGTTAAAATTCGCTGCTCACGCACATGAAAACTCCCCAAAAAATATCGACGACATTGTTTCCCCGGTTTCTGAAAAATCTTGATGAAGCTCTCGCGCTTTTCAGGGCCCGTTGCAAGTTTTCTCGCATGTGGGGAGGTTCAGCTTTTAAAAAAGGGCCAGCAACAATCCTGCTGTCTTGGAAAGCTCTTCCTGAAAGGGTCATCACGAGGGCCCCCTTGTTTTTCTCAAAAGGCGATGAACGCATGTTCGACCCTCTGGGTTTTTCCCCTTTCCTTCGTCTGTGGGTGAAAAAAAAAAATAGAATTTTTACTTTTTTCGGGCAGGTAAACGTTAAACGATAGATGCTACTTTTTAAAAATAGCGTCCCGGGAAGGGCGCAACACGTTTACGAACACATTCGATTTTAGTCCTAGTATGCAGCTAGTAAAGGAAAATTTTGTTGATCGTTGTTTTTTTTTCGAAGGCCTAGGGGAGACATTTTTTCAAAAGAACCCCTTTGGGGAAAAATTTCCTAACATTGCCCCAAACAAAATATCTCTGCTACCCAAAAGGGAAAAAAGTTTGGTGTTTAAATTTTTGTTATAAAAATTTTTTCTATTTTGCCCAACCCCAAAGAGTTCCGCATTTAACGCGTTTGCTGGGGAATGTTTTTATTCCCTGAACAACCATGGGGGCCAGCAGTTTGGGTTTTTCCTTTCAGAACAGATGGTATGTTAATAGGACATTTTTTGGGGGGAAATAAGGGTTTTAACGTTAAATCCTGGGTCAGCCCCTTTGGTTATCACCCTGCAAACACATGTCCCAAAACTTCCATTTAAAAAAAAATTCCTTTAAAAATGGCCAAACTGGGTTGAGAGTTTATATGGGGGAACTTTTGAGGTTTGAGTTTCTATTGACCAATTGGCTCTTTTAGCTAAAAATGCCAAATTTTTTGGGGACAAAAATTTATTTTTATTTTGGCAAATAATTGAGAGGGGAAAAAGGTTTAGAAATATTTTGGCAATTTCCCCCAAAAAAACGTTTTAAGACCAATTTTTGAATTTTAGCTACTAGGGGGGAAAAATTTACGTACAGAAAGGGAAAAAAATGCCAATTTCACGGGGTTTCTACTTTAAAATTTTCCTGGGACGCAATGTTGGGTAAGGTACTTTATGGCAACCCTGGAATAAACGTATGTCTGTTTCCGCAATCTTTTTTGTTCTACTTCGCCCATTCGTCGGTGCGAAACGTAGCCACATTTCATGGCACATAATCATCTTGCTTGTCACACCAACCATAATTTTATTCTATGCACGGAGTCTATATGATAAAAAGAAAATTGTTTGGTGTTAATTTACCAATACAAAAGAAAATTTGGATAAACATAATAGAATTTTATCGTCAATAATCGATTTTGGAAAAAATATTTTTAGGGTTCTTTTTATTTTCAAAAATTTTATTTTTTTTAGAAATGTCCCAAATTTTTTTGGATCGCTTTAAAAATTAAATAAAATTTTGTAGTTTTTTTTTAACTGCAAAGATGAAATTTCTTTAGTAAAAAGAAAAAAGAAAAAAAGTACAGTTTTGGAAAGACACCGGGAGGCAGAGAACCGGGGCCTAGGGCCCTCTTTTAAATTTTATTAAAAAAGGGCGATACATTCAATAAAAATGAACTAACCTTTCGTTCAAGGATTACTTTTTTTTATGTTGGCGTGAAGGCTTTTCTGGCCCAGGATACCCCGGGCATCGCGAGAGGGCCGGTCCGCCAAGTTGAGCGCTGTGGGCACCCATTCCGTATTATAAGTGCTATCTGGGAACAGGGGAAATGTCCCATGGGTCGCGTCTGGCCGGGAAGAGGATCCAGTACCTCTTCTAAAAGTAGACCGAGGGGTTTTTGATGCAAATTTATGTGCAAGGCATATTTGCCCTTTTGCTTGCCCCATTATTCCAATTGCCCGTATTCCCTGCCCGGTTAATCCTGTTTCCTGCCGGAAGGCTGAGATAGCTTCCCCTGTCTCCCCATTTTCTGTGCTATGGATGTGGGGGTTTCGTCGTATAAACAAAAGTTTCCACCGGGGGTTTTTAGGGCCTTGGAAGGGAGGGCCGAATTTTCCCCAAAAACTCGAGAAGGGATTCATTTTCCTGGCTTAGTTTTATTAGCGAGAAAATGGCCCTTTAAGTTTTAAAGCCAGCCATTGGACATAACCTATGATTCGCTCTAAATCTTTATCGGATCCCTTAGATAGTTCGTCCCAAACTTTAAAATTTTGAAGCTTTGTGGTGGCAGTGAGGGTTCCTTCTGGGATATTTACTAGCCCAAACCCAGGAGGGAAATATTCTATTGGGGTGAGTACGATTTGTTTTAATTGTGAAGCCCATTTTCCGTATTAAAGGACAGCCGAGTAGCACGTTCCCCGTGGTGAGTAGCCAGTCGTCCAAAATACCCAATGCAAATTATTAAGTTTGGGGGCTAATGAGTCCAAAAAGTTTTCCCCCGCGCGTTGATGATTAGGGGTTAAAATATGCCCATGGGCAACTGTAAAAACTATTGTTACCTCGAAATATAGGATGGAAGTGTGAGTACGATCACAATTTGAATGATGAATCCGGATTTGGGGATCAACCGTTTTTTCCCTGTGGCCGAGCGCTGTAGACTTTGGGCCCCATTCCAAACGAATTGGGGGGTTAAAAGGGCCCAGTGATAAACGTTTTTGGTTTTTCCATCGGGGGAAAGGGTTTAAAATCCATGGAAAAGGCCCAAAATGTCTTTAAATTTTTCCCCCCTTTTTTTTTTTTGGGGGGGCCCCCCCCC
>JAMZAV010006324.1:0-43754 GCA_024449915.1 Sweltsa coloradensis
ATCGACCAACTTTACTAAGTATAGTGTCGCCATGCAAGGGTACAAAATTTAGCTTTTTCTAGTTTTCAAACACGTTAAAATCGTACTCGTACGCCTATTTTTGTAATGCATCTAAGAGTATAGTGTGATCAAGGGTATCAAAGGCTTTTTTGAAATCTATGAAATACATACTATATAACAATTACTATCAAGTTTGGAGTTTATTATGTCAGAGAACGATCTTAACAGGTCTTCTGTGCTTTTTCCTTTTTGAAATCCATATTGTTTTTTGTTAATTATATTAAATTTTGTCATATAGTTTATTAAACAGTCAGCTACGTATCTTTCTAATATTTTTTTCAATGCTTGGCAGTATTGCAATAGGCCTGTAATTTTTATAGTCGAAATGATCGCCCTTTTTATATATTGGTCTTATAATTGAAATTTTTAGCTCATCTGGGATTATTCTTTCTTTTATAGACAAGTTTATAAACAACGCTATTACCGGACTTACTTGATCTGCAATGATTTGTAAATCTTTCATTCTAATTCCATCAATGCCAGCCTGTTTATCACTATTCATACTATTTATTATATCTTTAACTTTAGCTACACTAACCGGAGGAATGTACATTGATTGGAGCTGTCTATCATACGCATCTTCTCTCGTAGCGTAATCAACACATTGGATGTCACACCGGTGGATTGTATTTTCAATTTCGTCAACAAAAGTATTAGCGAATGCGCCTACTATGTAATAATCTACCTATAATAATAATAATAATAATAATAATAATAATAATAATAATAATAATAATAATAATAAGATAATAATAAACAATAATGAATCAATTCTTAATAATTATAAGTACTCTTGAATCAATTTATCTTTTGACAGAGAAATAAGCTGTAGACGTAAAATAATGTAGGCCTACAAGTCACAATCTCAACTTGAGAAGTGATAAACCATTTTTATTCTATCTGGGATTCTTTGACTATGAACGTAATGACTCAAATGTGTAGTCGTCCCCATTGTTGATATGCAATTGCATTATGTTAAAAGTAGTAATAATTTTTTTTTCGCGCTCTATGGCACGACAATGAAATGGGCCTGGCCGTCGCGCAACCCGGCACCTCCACCAATTATGTGAATGCAACTGGCAAGTAGCCCAACGCCTCCTATTACTCGCGCAAATGCCACACTGCCGCCGCTAACAGAGGATAACTGTTTTACCGGTACCTACCGTCTATGTCTACCTCCCTTAGCATCTGCTGTAGCTCCTCCTCTCGGGCGAACTGTCCCAGGCTGCGCATCACCCTGCCTAGCTCCTCTTGTGTGATGCTGCCGTCGCCGTCCTTGTCGAACAGACGGAACGCCTCTCTGAACTCTGAAAACAACAAGAATAACAATTTAACTTGAACTACCCCGTCTGAGCCCGGGGTAGAATTAAGCTCGGAGCGCTGCTGATCGTAAAAGGCTAGAAAAGAGGCAAAATCCACCTAGCAAAAGTAGGGTGGTATTTTACTCCCAAAAAGTAGGGGTGGTATTTTACTCCCAAAACTTAAGTCGAGCTCTGGCAGTCGTCGTTGGAACCCCTACCGCCCTTTGACGACCTCTCGGACGACGACGACGACGACAATAACGACAGGCCTACAAACCATGACCACGACTTCGAGCAAGACCAGTCGTAGGCCTACATCTAAACCCAATATACGTTACTTATTCCGACAGTATTTACTCCCCGTCTTGGCCCGGGGTAGAATTTGGCCCAGAGCATGGCTCTGCTAATCGTAAAAGGCGATTCAAGAGAAAAAGTCCACCTCGCAAACATCAGCTAGAAAGAGCGGAGAATCTTACTCCCCGAAACTAGAGGCGAGCTCTGGCAATCGTCGTCGGGGACCTTGCCCCCTTCTCTGACGACCCCCCGGCGACGATGACAATGACACAACGAACGACGACGAAGACGATGACGACCGCGACGTGAGAAACCCCCCTTCCTCCCCTTACCCGTGGCTGGTTCTGACCGGCATGCCCCTCCCCCCCCCCTTAGGCTAGAGTGGTGCATTATGACCTAACGGTTGACGCGTCCTTAATCCAAATAAACCAAAAAAAGTATTTCCACTATAGCTTACTTAAGTGTATACTTACAGGACTCTCATTCTGTATTTAAATTCTCTTTCAGACTGAGAGAACTATATAAAACCCTTCTGTCAAGATTGCTGACGACCAAGATTATCTGGTGACTTCCCAAGATGAGCATGAGCATGAGCTACCGAAATTTTGATGTATATTACAAGATTTTAAAGCAAAAATATACAGTAAAAAATATAATTAGGGAATGGATTTTCCCTATGTGCATCACTTTTCTGTCCATCCGTCCGTCCGTCCGTCCGTGCGTGTGTGTGTCTGTCTGTCTGTCTGTCTGTCTGTCTGTCTGTCTGTCTGTCTGTCTGTCTGTCTGTCTGTCTCACGATAAACAGAACACGACGTCCGATTGATTTTCTTGACAACGCTCGTCAACAAGGATGATACAGAATGCTTTTGATGACCCTGAGGGTTTGGGGCGGGGCTTGCCCCCTAGAAAGTTTGTGTGCCCCGCACCTCAACAAGGGACGTTCAATATCTGTACGCTTATCTCCCTATTTTGGGTATTCCCATACCAGTGCTTGACTGTATGTAATGTAATTTTATATTTTTATATTATAGGTTATAGTATGTTCTGTAAATGACTGAAAAAGAAAAAGAAATAAATGGTAATTTTTATTAAATATTGCCAACGAACTTTGACATTTTTTAAAATGGACACGTCGTCTTTAGTTTGGTAACATGAGACAAGTGACATGGGTTATAGGGTGCTCGGAAGAGAGTTTGAAATACGAGAGCATAATGACAGAGTAGCTGGACACAGGTGGTTTGGTTGCACGGTGGGGTGAAGTTCCCTGCTTGCGTCTCGTTCCTCGTTGCTAGCCCTCGGTACGGTAGGCCTGCGCCTTTCCGGGAGTGAAGGGGTTAAATAAGAAATATGAGCGGACTCGTCGGTCAAAGTTGGGCATGAGGGAGAAATTCAGTCACTCATTTCATAGTTTTATTTTGTTTTGGATATTAAACACATGACTCGCACACTCGTCTAACGACTTTGGCGTTTTCCTAGTCTAGTTGGCTAAGGCGCCCTTATACCCGAAATGTGGGAGACCTGGGTTCAATCCCCTGGTCGGGAAAGATTTTGTAATTTCTGGATTGTATTTAAAAATTATTAAACGTGTTTTGAAATGCATATTATAAAGCAGTAGTGTAGTCTATCATCTGTGACAATACTATGGAAAACATAGGCAGTACGAAATACGTGTAAATTTGCAAGGTTTACTCAATCTCCGAGCGGAATTGGGAGGTACCTTGAGCGTGCAAGATTCGATAAACCTTGGCATTTTCACAGCCAGACAAATAAGAAATAACCAACCTTTTTTTTTTTTAACAAAACCATTGTCGTTAAAACACACACTCCACATTCGCAGCATATTTTCCAATTTATAATTTCTTGTAGGTTTAAATCGCAATGGATGTAGCTGATTTTGTTAGCAGTTCTCAATAAACTAGTACCGGATAAGAAAAAAAAAAAAATCAGCGTAATCTGTTCAGCGATTCGGCTGATTTTCGAAGTACACCCACACAGAATCACGGAAGTGCCGATTTTCTTGAATTGTATCCTCAGTCGCTCCGCTCCCTCGTCTAACAATCTGGACTATTTGCTCCATGTACACATTATCAAGCTGGACTATTATCAAGCTGGGCTATTTACTCTCCGTACACATTATCAACCTGGACTATTTGCTCTCTGTACACATTATCAAGCTGGACTATTTGCTCTCTGTACACATTATCAAGCTGGGCTATTGGCCTCTACCCGACTTCACACATGTAAATCGAGGTCATTCCGTAATGAACGCCTTGTGCATCACTTTGTCTCGAGCTGAATGTGTCGTTAAATGCAAAGTAACAACCCCATTGAAGCTGCGATGAAATCAGAAACTAGTCTGTATACCCGGATGTAATTTCACAAACAAAACACTCCCTTTTAATGATTGCAGGCACGTCCTGGCAAACAATACTTCGTTTTAGAATTGAGCTCAGTCAATGGAACTTGTATTGGTAACTTATAACTAATGTTAATTATTTTAAATTTTATCCTGTTTGTACATAGAAACGCATGATACACGGCATACAATATTAACCCATTTAAATTGTATAAGATATTTGCGTTCCAGCAACCATTGACTTTAATTATATATAAAAAAGTAAAAAGTCGATTAAAGTTTGCACAGGGTATATTTTCTGTACCTATATCGTACGAGGCGAGAAAAGAGGCAAAGTCAATTTCACAAAGATCAGCTAATCAGCTATAGTAAGTAGGGGAGTATACTAGGCTACTCCCTGGAACTAGACGCGAGCTCTGGCAGTCGTTGTCGGGTACCCTCCCGCTCTACGACTATACAACTATACGAATGATGACAAAGACGACAGTGAGTGACGTGAGAAATCTTTCCTTCCATCCCCTTGTCTGTAGCTGGATTTGTTCTGCACTGGCCTGTCCTCCCCACAACCCTTAGACCAGAGTCGCGCAAATTGAGCTAACGGTTGACGCGCCCTTATAACAAATTAACTAAACTAAAATAAACGTCAAACTTTTTAGAAGTGATTGCGAGGCAAGCAACAAGTTGTGGACATGCGATACGAACACAAGCAAAAGTTGCCACTAGAGATTTTATTTGGCGAATTATCAAAACAACATTTTGTTGTCGAGCAAAGTTTTTCCACATAAAATAGAACGATATACAGAAAGTAAAAGTTTGAAAACTTGGATCTTATATCAACAAAACCTAAAAAAGTAAAATCTGAAAACATGGTTTTGAAGTTTGTTTTATAACGTGACTTCACTGTATAAAAGAGATGTAAAAACATCGTATGAGGTACGGAGTCTGTTTATGCATTCCTATCAACGCTATAGTGTTTTTAGAGGCACCGCAGTCTGTAACTTTCTTCCTGTTTTCAGAGTAGGTGGTGGACCTGTCTAAAGGTTATTAGACTTGTTGATACCATGATACGAACAGATAGAGAGAATGCAGAAAGGCATAATTGGATGAGCGTAGCGAGCGAAGCGAAGATTCCATTGCACTACACGGGAGAAAAAAATTCGGAATGTTTTTCTTTTTTTTCTGTTTGTATTATTGTGTGTTTGTTAACACGATTCCGGCTAAACCGATACTCCAATTACGATGAAATTTTATGGAGGCCTTCGAAATCTCTGAACTTAGAACATCCACATTTATGAGCGTAATCGAAAAAAAATTAATCGACATTTTACGATTTTTTCGATTTTTACAAAATTACTTCGACTTATAACAACTACATTGTTTATTCGGTTGTAATGATTTTTTCATAGAACCTTAATTTTATGAATTAATATATTCGTGTGAAATTTGAGCTCAATCAAAAAAATGTTTTATTATGAAAATCGCAATTTTACGATGTTTTTGATTTTTAAAACATTCCTTCGACTTGTATAACACCTACATGCATTATCCGATTGTAATGATTTTATGAATTTATATATTGGGGTGAAATTTGAACGCAATCGAATTATAATTTCTCGTGAAAATCGCAATTTTACGCTTTTTTTTATAAAAAAAAATTCTTCGACTTATAACACCTACTTGCTTTATCCGATTGTAATGATTTTTTTTACAGAACCTTAATTTTATGAATTAATATATTGGTGTGAAATTTGAGCGCAATCGAAAATAATTTCTCATGAAAATCCCAATTTTACGCTTTTTTTCGTTTAAAAAAAATTAAGCTCATCCAACAACGCGCCTGAAAAAGCGTTCGCGAAGCTTCCTAGTATTATATGAATAGTTGGTTTTAGTTTTAGTTTTGGGTAGTCACTAGCGCGTTGCACAGTCTCCAACAACATTACAATTTACATTTGGATGTCTTAACGCCATCATAATTCTCTCACGCTAACGAGTAGTGTAAAATGTAATTCCATTTGTGTTAGTTTACTCTAGTAACTGGCTAAATTTGATCCAGAAATACCGGCAAACTTATCAACTCTAACTATGAAAATATATCATTATCGTATGTTACATTATGTATGATGTATGCTACGCTACGTGTACGGTGTATGCTACGTATGGGTCCTAAAACTGATCGGGAAGTATTTGTTGTGAACTCATAATTCTTTGTAATATAAACATATCCCACACATAACAAAAACTTGTAAAAATACAGCCAAACCTTACACACTCAAAAGAAATGAGATCTAAAAAAAAGGGCCAAGCTCATCTACCCTTCCACATTTGCGCATTCTTAATTCATAAACGTACAGTGTCCCGTAACAACATCCTTGAAAAGCTTGGCAAAATAGAATTTGTAACTATTAATTTAAACGTAATAGTTCATCCAAATTCTTTTTTTCTAATTAATTTTAACGTAATAGTCATGCAAATTCTATTTTGCCAAGCTTTTCAAGGATGTTGTTACGGGACACTGTAGGCCTACGTTTATGAATTAAGAATGCGCAAATGTGGAAGGGTAGATGAGCTTGGCCCTTTTTTTAGATCTCATTTCTTTTGAGTGTGTAAGGTTTGGCTGTATTTTTACAAGTTTTTGTTATGTGTGGGATCTCATTACTTTTTAAACTTCCATTGCAAAATTATTTGTTAAAATATAATAATTTTATCAAGTCGATTTAATTGCTATGGTATTACCAATTAACAATAGAATGAAAAAATATAGTGGTCCAAAGACTTGCTTTTTGTAAACAATGTAGGCGATTATTGTCAACTATAACTATAGTTACTTGTTGATTGTATACCTGTAAAAGGCTTATTTTAAAACCTTTATTTGGAAGCCTTCCAGCATTTTTTTTTACTTTTACTTACAAAGGGAATTACATCACTTTTACCTTAATGTCCATGTAAAATATGAACGTTGTAGCCCCACCCGTTTGGTCAGAATCGCGGGCCGGTTGAAACTGGCGAATTAGATAGTAGTAGCAGTAGTAGTAGTAGTAGTAGTAGTAGTAGTAGTAGTAGTAGTAGTAGTAGTAGTAGTAGTAGTAGTAGTAGTAGTAGTAGTAGTAGTAGTAGTAGTAGTAGTAGTAGTAGTAGTAGTAGTAGTAGTAGTAGTAGTAACTAACATCCTTAAAGTGATTTTGAGCATGTTTCAAGTCATTTTTTCACCAAGAAGGAATGCTCGTACCCAAACCAAATTTGGCATGTGTTGTCGGATACCTAAATCCCCTCGATTTTGATAGTTTTCAAGTTCACATCACGTTTCATGACGGCTGGGTGACACCTCGAAATCACCCCAACTCTGCTTGCTGTATAAAGTGCCTGAGTGTGTAGCGCACCGCGGCTTGGCTGCGGTGCCCTAACGGGCACCTAGATTTTAGTGACCTACAACTAGCACATACGTCAATCAATTAGCAACAATTAATGAAGATTGTTAAAATGTTTTTGTGAAAAATTGTCTAATTTTTATTGTTTATTTATTTATTTTATTTATTTATTTAACGTCTATCCTATTCAGTTAAAAAAACTGCTTAACAAAGGAGGACAACGTTATAATTAAACTATCTTGTATGATTTATTAGTTTGTAGACAAAACAATATTAGCTTTTACACAAACAAACATAATATTATCAAGTATGTTTTTTATTTGGTTTGCGTCTCCGATTGAAACAAAATACTCCGGTTGCCATTCGATATTACATTAATTGATCATCGATTATACAAAAATCCATTCGATTAATTATTAATGTTTGTTAGATCTTAGATAAATTATTTTAAAAAATACTTTTAAAAAACGCTATCGTTATCGATTCCCAAAATATAATAAAACACAACTTAATACAACGATGACAATACTAAAAGCAAAAATTATCGTTCTATACAATACACATATTGTAGATCCTTTGAAATAAAGAAAGCAGGTTAAACAATCGATTAACATTCTTGAATCGACAATCGATCAACTATCCACAAGACGATTATTCGATCATCAGCAGCATCCCTTAAAAACATCTATTTTACATTGTGCATGTTATTTATGATTGTATTAACGAAATTATTAATAGTTTTAATTAAATATAAACAGTTGCAGCAGCTGTTTATAAAAGTAGAAAACATTATTTTTATTTTGGACTTCCTTTCTACGCTAACTTTATTGTCTACTATTACGAAATCTCAGCAGATTTTCTTCCCGTGTCGTTCAATTTGTTGCGATGTATGTCAATCTATTCATTAGAGTGTTTTCTGATAGTTGACAAAGCCATTGTGAAAAAAAAGGGGGAGATCATTCACTTGTTTCCCAGTTTAAAATTTTCCCCGGAAAACTTCTTTGGTAGGAATCCCAAACAAAACATTTTTGGGTAGGCGGGGGGAAAAAAAAACCTTAAAAAAATTGGGTTTTTAAAATTGGGAAGTTTTTTTAAAAAAAATTCCTTAATACTGGAATTAATTAAAATTGTGGGGGGGAAAATTTGGGGGGGGGGGGGGGGGGGGGGGAAAATTTGGGGAAGGAAAAAAAGGAAAAAAAATTATTGGGGGTATTTTTCGAGTGTTAAAAAATAAAAAAAATGTTTGAATCAAAATTGAAAAGGTTTCGTATTAATAAAAAAATACAAATTACATAAAAGATTTGATAAAAGACTACTTTCAATGGCAATAAAATTTAGTAGTAAAAAAATATGGACCTCTTTTTTAAAAGAGGGTTTATGATCTGATTAATGTTGCGATGTAAAAAATTAATGTAGAATTCGATCTTTTTTTAGCACTGAAATTAAAAAAACCCCTCGTAAGTTATTCACTGTTCTATTTTCACAACTTGGTGTCCTCGTTCTTTTCCCGTTTAGTACAACTCTCCTAACCCTTAACCCTTGTCTGCCCACGACCCACCTCTAAGGAGCAGGCACATACTCTTTAAACTACTCTACTCTACTACTCTTTATACTACAAATCCGGGGCCCCGAGTCGTCTTTATATAGGGTGATGTCAGGTGATTGTGATAATTTTTTCTAGATTGATCTTGTTGTTTTTTTGAGTCGACAGGGTCGGTTGTATTCCCCCCCCAGCGGTTCAATTTTCCCTTGTCCCTGGGTACCCCTAAGGGGGTTCCTTTTCAGAGGTGTTGACAATTCGAAGGTATCTCAAGTTTTCCATGCCCATCAGAGGATGCAGATTATCTCTGTTGACGCATCTTGCAACTTTTTCTTGCATTCCGTTTGGGCCCGCATGTGAAAAGCTAGAAACTGATTAAATTTATTGAGCTTTTTATTTTATAACTTATTTTTATATTTTGAAATTTCATATTGTTTATTTTGTAAACAAGGTTAATAAAAAGGCCTTAGGGCAAAATTTACCCCAGATGAATTTTTTAAGTGTAAGAATTTAAATTTTCTTTCAAATGACAAAAACCCCTTTAAATGAAATTAACTTAGTAAATGGGAAAACATAAATTGTCTCAATTGCATTCACTTTGACACTTTTACTTATGGGAAGTCGTCTCAAACAAAAATTAAAATTATACGATCATTTAACCCAGTAGTTGTTTTTATCAAAAGGATCTTTTTTGCTCTTACACATATCTCTCATATATTCCTAAAACATTTGGTCCGTCTTTTATTTTTTTTTATTTCCTCTCATGTACAATTAAAAACTCAGGGCCCCCTGTAATTATTTTTAACTTCAATTTTCAATTACATTATGTAACCGACGCCCAAACTCTTTCCTTCTAAAAATTTCTTTTTCTTGCAAACTTATTTCATTACTTCATTTGTGTTTGTATTTAAAATTCACTCATTTTACTTTACACATTACTCGTTTTCATTCTTCATTCTACTCGATTCCAATGTACTCCTAATACGTATTTAATTCACCATCAAAGCTAGGGCGCTATATAAAGCCTACCCCCACCCCAAAATCTCATAAACTAAAAAGCCCTGTAGACTTATCCATCCATCCCAAAGCCAAAAACACTTTCCTAAATTAAAACTTAAACTTCTTACACGTTTCGTCTTGCTATAATTTTTTATCTCTTTTTATACAGCCTACAGGGAATTTCGACCTTTTTATCTCTCAAATTACTTATTTCCATCTCATTTGCACATTATTATTCATCTCAAACCGATTGTCAGACACATTTCTAAAACTAAATTCACAATTGACTTGTTTTTTTAATTACTTGTTCAAATTAGTTACTTTTAAATCAATATTAAATTTTCATGAAAATCATTTACTCAGTCCTTTTATTATTTAAAACCTAAAATGACACATTTTAAACCCGACCAACCAAACATCGTACTATCTGCGAATTCTGCCCTTTCACCTATTCTAGAACCTCTAGAAATTACCCTTGTCTGTTGAAAAATCTGTAAACCCCCATCTCAAATCCTCCCTTTTCTTAAACGAACCCTAAAAATTGTTTACTACCGAATTCATCGCCCTTTCTAGACCACTGTTTTTTTCTCAGCTGTAAAACACTACTAAAAAAGGGTGCCCAAACGTAATATTTTATCATTTCCGCTTCTTTATTATCTTTAAATTACTATTACTTTATTATTTTTAAACTTTTCTTGTCTGTCAATTTTATTCAATTCTAATTCAAGTAAATTTACAATTTTTCATTGTTTTGTGTTTTACATTTAAACAAATTGATATATTTTTCTCCATTAGCTTTGTCCTAACCCTTAAAGACGAAACCAAAAGCATTTGTGTTTCGGCTCCTGTTAAATGAATCGCTGGCAAAACCCACAACACCCTAACTAAGATCGAACCAATCGCTGCTTACTAAAGAAGGACAAAAATTTACTTCTTCTTTCCCCAATCTTCCAAAAAGTCCTTTTAGCTATTCTTTCACCCTATACCAACCAACCTACAACTCAAAGCCCTGTATGCTATTCTTTCACCCTTACCAACCAAAACTCTCATAAACTTCATCAAAACCCCCTCTTTAGGGGCAACCCCTCAAATTCGCAATGCTAAAACAAATTTCGATTCTCAACTTAAATGTCCCAAAGCCTCCCCCATTTCGATTTCCCAAATTCATCCCAAATGAAACCACCTGATTAAATCCCTAGCTTTTTCATCAAAAATCTCACAAAAAGTGTCCCTTTAACTTCCTACACTATCATCAATCAAATAAAAAGTGCTGCATACTTAAAAAGGCCAAAACAAAGCACGCGCGAAAAGTCCTAAAAGTGGTTCAAATCTCTGATTCGGTGATCATTCCCCTTTCCCTTTGGTCAATTTTCCCCCAATCACTACCCCCACGCTTTGCAATGCTACCTACAATTATCTTCATTCTAACAGTGTATGAACTAAAAGCGATTTATTTTTTGAAAAAGTTCACCTAGATTTAAAAATATAACTGAAATTTTATTCTACTCGGTACCAAAAAACCAAAAACAGACAACTAAAAAAGCAATATTTCGATTTCAAACAAACCGAATAAATGATTTTGTTTTTTTTTACGAAAATTTAAATTTATTAAATTTTCGTAAAAATTTACTTTTTAACAAAATTTAAAAACCCGACAACAACAACCCTTAGTTCTTGAAGTTTTGAATCCTTCCCCTTTTTCCACTTTATTTATTTAAAGTCGAATTTGTAAACTTTGATCCATTTATTCTTTATTTTCATTACTTTCCCTATTATTCTATCCATCTTTACCAAATCCAAAATCATTAAAATCTACATTCAAAAACTTTATTTCAAACTTCATGATCCCGGATTCTGACCCCTTTTATACCTGTTCCCACGAAAACCTTACAAATCAATCTTTTCCGAAAACACATTTTTTTTTTTTCACCAGAAACTCCCCCGTAAAATTTACCGACTCCCCCTAATGGGGTGTTTACCCTTTTCACTCTGAGATGGAATACATGCCGTGTTTCCCCTCCAAAAATCTTCCAGCTTTTTGTAGAGTTTTTACTTTCTTACGTGCATAACACTTTTGATTGGGAATGAACCGCGTTATTTTTTTTTCCATTTAAAATTACCTACATCCTTTTTTTCCCGTGGCACCCGAATTTTAACAATCTTTGATTCCAAAAATTTTACAGCGACCAATTTTTTTTAGTCATCCCCTCTTTTAACCGACCAAAAAATTTCTCATCCTTCCTCTTCTTTTGCCCTCCCTATTATCAACTTTCGATTTTACCCGGTTTACTCTAATCTTCCACCCCCACTTTTAAAACCCTTCTCATTCTTTAAAATTTTCTAAATCTCCTTCCCCAAAACAAATTAAAATTAAAAAGGTGCTACCTGACGACGGATGTTACAAAAGTTATATCTTCCCTTGCAATTTCCACTTGCTCAAATTTCCCCCTCGAATTTGTCAATTTCCCAATCCCTGTCCCTTCGATTCTATGATTGCAATACTGATTGTTTTTCTTTTTCAATTTTATTCTTATTTCTGGGTCAGTACTAAAAGCTATGCTCTCGAACATTATCTTTTATCTCGTTACTTGCTGACCAAAACCAAACGTCTGTGTTTTTCGGTTTTTGGGGTTTGAGTTTAAACCAAAATTTGTTTTACGAAATGGGATTACTGTTTTTTGCAAGCAAAATTTTTTCTTATTTTCATCGACCTGACATTTTACCGTTTTATATTTTCCCCGAATTTTTCTTTATGCAAAATCCTATCCCCCAATGACTTCTTTGGGGCCTTTATTTCATTTTTTTATCTCTGTATAGCTTGTTCGAACGCTGTTTTCAATCCTACCTGATTAAATTTCCTGATTATCGATTTTAGCATCAGTCTAGCCCGATTGTCAACGTTACGGAAAAGAAAAATACATCGGGGTCTCGTTTTTTTTCCCCAAAACCCTTTTACAAATGAAAACATTTGCAATCTCCTCATCCTGAAATTCCGGGTTTTTCCCCAAGAGTTTTTTTATAAAAACGGTTCCCCCCCTTCCCCAAATGTTTTTAATCCCACTAACGGGATGGGTCTCTACTGAATTGCAAAACTATTTCCCTTTGCTCTCCATGCGTCATTGCAAACCGGGGCGCAAAACGCCCTTTTTAAATCTATTTATCTAATAAACCTCACAGCTCCCCCAAACTAATTGATCCCTTTTACAAAAAGTGTTTTTTTTAAAATTTGGACACTTATGCTTTCACCAACACTCAATCAATAATCCACAAAAAAAACAATTTTATTTTATTTAAATTTTAATTTAAAATTTAAAAGAATTTATGAGACACAAAACTTATCAAGGGGGATGGGAATAAATTTAAAAGCCTCCAGTTGTTGGCCAATTGAGGCTTACCCCCCAAAAAGGAGCTATCTCAAATAAATACCCTTAAAATTTGGGGCAAATTTAAGTTTAATCACTTCTTAATTTAAAAGGGAAAATTAAATAAATTTTGAGGATGTGGATTTTGATTTCAGATTTTTTAATAAAATAAAAGAATGTTTGAAACTAAATAATTTAAAAGGTTTACTGTATTTAAACAAAAATACAAATTACATAAAAGATTTCATACAAAAACTACTTTCAATTGCCCAAAGATTTAGTATAAAAAAAATATGGTACCCCGTTTTTTCAAGATGGTCTTGAGATGCTGATTTAAAGTTTCTGATGTATAAAAATTAAAGTACGAATTCGATCTGTTTTACACTGAAAAATTAAATAAAAACTCGGGAAGTTATTCATTTCTTCTCTTCACAACTTTGGGGCGCTCGTTTGTTCCGTTGTAGTACAATCCTCCATGAACCCTTGACACCCTTTTCGTCGCCACGATCCACCCTCTAATGATGCACACAATCCTTTTAAAATCTCTACTACTCTACTTTCTTAAATACTGAATCTGCTCCCGGGTCGTCTTTTTTAGGGGTGATGGGCAGGTGATTTGTGAGACGTATTATTTTTTTGATTGATCTTTTGTTTTTTGAGTCACAGGGTCGGTTGTGATTCACCTTTCCCAGCGGCTTCCAAAGTTCCCTTTTGCCCTGAGGCTTCGCTAATGGGCCTTTCAAAGGGGTTGACATTCGAAGGATCTCAAGTGTTCCCTGTCCCTCAGAGGATTCAATTTTCTCTGTTGACGCATCTTGCAACATTTCATTGCATTCCCCTTGGGCCGCATGGTAAAATGAGCAATGCTTTAAATTTTTGAGCTATTATTTTAAAAACTATTTATTTATTTTGAAATTTATCATATTGATTTTTTTATGTAAACAAGTTAATAAAAGGCCCCTTACGGCACAAGTTTTTTTCTCCCGAAAAATGAGGGGACCCAAAGAGCCGGACAATGTCGGCAACAACTTTTTGACTCCTATTCCTCCTTTTTTTTCCCTTTGACCAGATCTCTCCACACATTGGGTTTTCCCCAATCATTTAGGGTAAGTTGCTTACGTAACGGGGGCACCTCTTCACCCCGCCCCCACATCTTTAAAAACTTTATATTGACCCGTAAGTCCTTTAAAATCCCAGTCCAAAAAATTTCCAAAAAAAAAGGGCGGGGGGTCACTTTTAACAAAATTTAGAATTTTTTAATTTCCATTATTTACCCCTTAGGCCTAGCAAGATCGAAAAATTTCCCTTTATTTTCCACAATCGAAATCCATCCGACAAGCAATTTCACTCGATTTTCTCAGAAATGGACGAGGTCCCTACATTTAAACGACTTTTTGACCAGCGCGAACCCGGTAGTGGACGATAACAACGGACATAAAATCAACCCCTATTCAAACATTGAACAACGTGCGTCACTCAAATTGGACGGGGCGAAGTTTTATAAGTAGGGGACGGAGTAGAGTTTCTGTTCGAATGCAAGATTGTGCTGGCAAAATTGCTGACATTATGCGTGTCCTGATCATATTAGTCTTTATCAATGTCAAATAAATTAAATTTGATGGCATTTTTCTTACATATCGTAATACTTGCAAGTTTGTGTATTAAATATCATTAATTATTACATAACAAACTAAAAAAGTTGGACAAATTAATATCAAGTGGGTCACTTCTCTCTGGTTAAATATTGACCATGCAGTGAAGAGTGAAGGTGAATCAGTGTATTTTTTAAACGCTAGAATGTTTTTTTTACGCAAATTAAACCAACAGGCAACAGGGGTGGCTCAATGCGTAACGTATGGTATTCTGATACAGAAGGTCTCGAGCTCAAATCTCTCCATCGGCAATCCTGACTGAAAGATTTTACCGAGGTTTTCTTCAGTCGTTACATGCGAATGCAAGGGATTGAGTCCACTTATAAACAGCCCTCGGACATTCCCTTGATCCTTTCACAAAATATGTAAAACTCAAAAATACCAGGTTAGACCTTGGACAAGTTTCCCCAGTCTATTTTGTATGGTATAATTTTCCATTGTTAGTGAGAGAAAACCCTATTCGCAAAGTTTGTAATGTATAGTAAAACACAAATTCTATGACAACATTTCGCTCGGTATTATATGAAAGTGTCCCATTCCCCAACGCCAGTAAAGTCCAAGTGCTCTTATAAACAACACACTATTTTCGTAATAGGGGCAGTATACACAGAGTGACCACTTCAGAATTAATTTTAGGAATTTTGGGAAGGAATGCCCAGTATCCGTTAACAGAAGTCCATCCCATCAATCGACCCAATAATTAAGCTAATAACCGGCGAACTCGTATAGCCTTGTGCTACCGCTAATCCTACAAGCTGTTTTTAGTTTTTTACTTAACTGGTTAATAATAAATGCAACATGAAATCCGTTTGTTTTATAGCGCATTATCAAGACTATACCGACATGTGAAAAATTGTCAATGCGTTGAATGTACTAAGATAAGGGTCCTACATTTTGTCGTGCACTGTACGTGTACGTGTATTGTTTGACACACTCTCCAACGAGAGTGTACACCGTGCATTGTTAAAGCATCAGCTCCTAATCTCGTCTGTCATCAGAGCACGCTTGTTGCATGTCGAGTGCTATTATTCTCTGGAGATATTCCAGCCAGGTGACTGGGGGCCATGCGGGCTATAGGGGACCGGGACCCCACTCAGGTAATGTTGTCGGGAGATGCGAGGTACCTGTCTGTCATTACTCGTATTTTTGCGACGTCCTCATAAAATACATTTTAGCTCGAGTTGGTTGCTTTTGAAAGTATTCACTTAAGAGATGAAAAAGTGATGATAATTAATCCCAAATCGCATGTGTTCGACTGTTTTCAAATTAAATTGATAAAATGCTTCATACATAATCAAACGTATGCCATATAACATAATTAAAAATAACACTTAAAATTAAACTTTACTTTTGCACCTCCTATCCACCACCCACTTCGTAAGTAAAAGCGCCCCTACTTCTTGTGAGCAAACTTCACCATCGTTTTGTCTGCATTTCATTGCATTGCAAAAATCATAATTAGCCTTAAGTTTTGGACCTGACTTTTCAGAAGATTGAAACCCTGACTTCAACCTTCTGAAAATTCGTTCAACACATCGAGGTTGCCTGTATAGTTACAGTTACAGGTTACGTGTACCAGTTACGTCGGGTCCAAAACTAGTTTTGATTTATTTTTGGTGCTTGTTGTTTCCCTGCGAAAGTACACCTATGACGAACCGAAACCATTTAATGGTTTATATTTACTTTTTAATAAATCAGAATTATGGAAGACTATTACATTATTTGTACAATTAAATCTAATATGTTGTGACATTATTATTTAACTATTTATTTTTATGTTTTTTTAATTTAAAAGAGTGACATTCAGATACGAACTTTCGAAAATGTATTTTTTCTAATGGGGACAATATTTAATAATATTTTTTTGTATTACCAGGATCAAATTGGCCAATATTAATAAATCGTGAACATGTGTTTTAAATTGAAGTAGACAATCTTGATCTGCCTACCTTTCATCTGTGACCTGGTGGCTGTCGGCACGTTGGGTCGCACCTTCTTGGTCTGTGACGTCAGACTGCCGGGGGGGTCAGACGCCGCCTGGGGTCCTGGGGTCGGTGGCGGGGGTGGAGGCACATTGGTCGCCGCCTGTTGAGTGGGTGGGGGCGCGGTCCCCGGGTCCCCGTTGCTTTGTCGTGTCTGCAACACATGAGAAAAACAATCACTTTAGCATGTTGCCATGTTTATGTGCAGGTGAAAGAATTACGGTAGTAAAATCATTTTTCTCTGTGTCGTATCAAATCATAGCTAGTCTCATACGTTCTCAAACGGGGGCCGGTTCTCATCTACGTAAAAAATGTCATGGCGATCAAAATATTACCCACGTTTAATCACTCTTGAAAAATATTAATAATAGTTTAAAGCTTTATGATTTTACAGACCCAAATATTCGAGAAATAACAGATTTTGCGAGTAATTTCACTGTGTTCGATTATTTTGAAAAATCCAGACGTTTCAATACGACTCACGCCTCAGATAATGGAACGCAGTCGTATTAAAACGCCAGGAGTTTTTAAAATAATTGATCATTGCTTTTAAATGACTCACAAAATATGTGATTTATTAAACACTTTTAATACTTATAATATTTTCATAATTTGTAAAAATGTATGGCAGGCATCATTTGTTTTCCCTGTACCTAGACGTTATCTGTGACGTAGACTGTTTTCTGTGACTCGGTCCACACAATATCTTGGAAGTTGGTCGGAACTCCGCTCAAGGAGATCTAGAAAACGTCATCCCCTCTCTCGCAACAAACACAACTTTGTATCTACTCGACCTGATACCAGTGTCGTGAGTGACATTTTATTCGGACCGGATGTGAATACAACAGAGTTGTCTCTGGCTCTGTCAGATACATTTTATTCCGGTGGTCAAGCGGGCTCACTCTGCACCCTCTGAGGACTGAACACTAACAGGCCTAATTTCCATTGAGTATAAAGTGTGTATAGCTAGAGATCTGGCGCCAGTGGACGCTACAGCCCTCCGAAAATACGCATTCACATGCATTGTCAACAGTACTATTTAAACTCCATGGTCAAACCATGGTCAAACTGTTGACATGAATTATATGCCTATTAAACTGACCACCGACACTCGTATTAAAATGCAAATGCAAGTGAAAATAGAGAAAACTGATTTTTTTGTTATTATACTCGTCTGATTCATAATCAAAGTTGTAGAAAATAAACGTTTGTTGATGATCATTTTTTTGATGATGGTGATTTAGATGTAAAATGAGAAATCAAGAAAAATGAGTACTATATTAAGTCTTGATACTTTTGATGTTAATTTTAGGTACTTGCCACCATGTAACCACCACATATTTGCTAGGATAATAAAATAAATAAATAAACGAGATGACGTCTGAATGTCTGGGATGAAAATGTAAAAAAACACAACAAAAACAAACAAACAAACAAACAAACAAACAAGCAAACAAACAAACAGTCTTGTTTAGAGCAAGCTCACATAAATATGAGACAATAAGTCTAAATCAATAAATGTATGCACTACGTACAGCACGGAAAGTGGTCGCATTTAGTAGCGCGGAGTGGTCCGAGTGAAGAGACCCTCTGACCCGGCACCTCCACCAAACACTACTATACTTTTTCTAATAGATGAGATTTTTGCTACTCATTCAGCAATCTTTTAATTTTTCGTTTTTCAATTTAACTTGATGAGAGTTGACTCACAACATTTTTCGGGTGCTGTATTTGAAAATTTGAATAAATATAATATAATTGATTTCGAACTGTTTGTACTTATTTTTTTATTTAGATAACGGTTTTCTTATTTTACTTTCCAATTTTGTTTGCCATAGGCCTACGTATTTCTTAATTTGCAATTCTAAGTAATTTAGAGTTTACCTAATTAAAATTTCACTATTTTGTGTTTGTTTTATACAACGTCATATTTCGAACAATCATCGATAAACTTCCCCTATACGTGAGATTTTAATGTATTTCACTTTTTGTGTGAAACACAACACAATTTATAATAATAAATTGAAGCATAAATACTTTGACATATTTTTATTTTAATCGGTAAAAACGCAAGATAACTTGAACAATTTCCACAAAATAATTTATGCAATCACCGATTTTATTCGTCTCGCTTTCTAGTTTTCTTATACGATAATGCTATCACAATATTTCTGTATATTGAAACTAGAACATGAACCAGTTTGTTCATCAGTCGCATTCTTGGAGTAGACATTGATTTTCTGCCGCTAATATGACGGTTGTGACTCGTTTCCTAGTCGCCTCCAATCAAATCAATGTAGAGTTGTCAACTAATAATTGTGTAATTAGGGCGACAACTCAATTACCGCTCTGACTCGTTCAGCTTGCGTTGGCCGATGAAATGGTTTCCGCTGATCAGAATTCGTGTTCGTATTCTGTGTACAGAAACTGAATGTTACTTAGTTCTTTAGTAAAAACCATCTTCACAAACCTTCATAGTTGGAAATTTGATTCGTTTCTAAAATCCTAGATTTTCGGGTCTGGGCTTGTTTTTTTCTTGCTTCCATTATATAAAAAGTCCAGGGATCAAGTTTCGGCCACGAGCTTTTTTTTTAACTTTTAAAATTGACTTTAGTTTATCCGTAGAATGGTTTATCGTGGTCTAAAATGTGACTTTAGACGAAGAAGCCGTCCTATCAACAAAGCACATTTTACGAACGATAATAATGCCCCCACTGAAATTAGTCCTTGTTTCTGAGTGGCAATTATACACAGACACAAATATTTGTATTTACTTTTTTTAAATATGCTTTCAGAAGATTGTTGTCTTATTATACATTGCTGTTGTAATATAGTTACTTCTAAATTTGTTTTAACTATTGTAGATTATTTTTTGTTCATGTATGAACTAAGTTTTATTTCTTGTCCTCCTTTATAAATAACTTTTTATAACTGATTAGCATAGAAGTAAAATAAATAAATACAATATTTCAGGGACGTTTAACAGCTGACGAATGACTCTTAGCATCTCGGATGTGCTGTAGATGAGGATGAAATAACTACAACAAGTAATGTCTGTTAGAAGAGTTTAAGCTGTGGTTTGGGGTCTGCGACTCAATACTTTGTAGTGAAAGATGATTATTTGGAGTGATTTATACACGCAATTTAACATTTACGTGAATCCGTTTCCGCTAACATTGTGAGTTACTTTGATCAAGTGGTGAAATTAATTGTAACCAGTGAACGTGTTTTCCAAAGCGATGTACTCTTCATTAATTCGGTTCGAAATACGCGAACAAAATACCGTAGTTTTTATTTATTTTGTGTTTCGTGTGTATTTTCAGTGGAATGCTTTTGAAATTTAAAATACTTTCCGAGAGTTAAAAGCACCGGACGTAGTGGGTTATATATACACGAACAGAAATGTTTGGAAAGAGAAAATACTGACTGCATATTGGTTTCCAGTTTCACTCAAATGAAATGTTGCCAAGTCCGGCCGGCCAGTGTCAGCTTAGTGGAACTGCTAAGCACTGGGACTTATGGACTTATATGGTAGAATATTTGGAGTATTAGTGACTGCACCGCAGACTGTATAGGAAGCGAGAAGCAAATACAGACGTGGTGACTGGAAGAACTTTTACAATATCCTTAGCCTGAATGGGTGGAGTTGTCGTTACGGTTGCCGTTGTCGTTGTCTTTACCCTTGTCGTTTTCGTCGTCGTCGTCGTCGTCGTCGTCGTCGCTTCGCCTAGTATTTTATTTTGGTCATAAATCAATTTCTAATAAAGTTACTCTTTCGCCAACTCCTTTCATTAGTTCTATATGTTTCTTCTCAATTTTCCCTCAATTATATATTCATCAATCCCTCAATACGTATACTCCCTAAATAAAACATGTCCTCTCCAATAAATTCAGCTACTCCAATACAATATCTCCATCTCTGAATATTAAATTACTAGCGTGGGTATAGAAACAGATGAAACTATAAATACATCAAGTAAATAGGCCTACATTATATTAATTAATTAGGCTTTCGAGTCAGCCCACTCAGTTACACTCCTTTTACAAAACACTCAATCAAGTCTGCTCTATTAGTTTTGTTATGAATTTAAATTAAAATGTCAAAATCCTTAACATTGAATGATTTAAATGCGACGTCATTTACTAGATAAAATAATGGATTTTCACATTTGTGTTTTTTGTTGTTATGTTTATTTTCATAAAGCGAACATGACACCGAGCTGCGATCTATCAGACGTTCTATCTCTTTCGTTCACATTGTGCACACACCGTTCAAATCCTCAACTCGTTAGCTGCACTCACAGCAACACAACTAGAACTAATCTGTTGAACGTATTATTCTGAGAACTTAAAACGTATTATTCTGATAACTCTCTCTCACTAACTAACATACAATTTTGGTTTTGACAAACAAATACTTCATTTTACAGTTGTGAACATTACACAAAAATAAGTTAAACAAGAAATACCTGGGAACACGTCCTTTAACTTTCTACTTCAAATTAATGTTACACAGAATGACTTAAATGTAGAGATACTCCATGACTTAAATGTAGAGATAGATAACAGGAAAAATTGTGATAAAACCTGCTGCAAATAATTTATTTAATTACTTTATTCTAAGGCGTAATAAAGTCGAATTTGGAATTAGTAAACGGTAACTTTGGAGCCGTCGTAGCAACGAGGCACATAATTTAAGTTTAGAGTTGTTCTGAGTCGGCCTGGTTGATTCTGGCGTTGATCCGCGGGTGTTCGCACTGTCCATACCACTGATTGCTATATTTCCTATTAAAAATATCGATCTTTGGTTGGTTATCGCTCACTCGTCGGTTGCGTCGGGGCCTACAGGGTTGGCTTGGTCGCTTTGGTTTAATGTCCCCCACTGAAAATCTGTTATATGGCAGAGATGGGTAGACTCTCTAAATACGAATTTATTTATTTATTTAAGGCGCAAATCGAGTCGTTTACAAGACAACAGCCTACATAGTATTTTACGCTCACTTCTCTCTTTTCTCTCTGTCGTACACAACTCACTGGTCTGATCGACTCGCCATAGTACGATAGTAGCATTGAGTATAGAACATGTAGCTTAGATGTTCTATACTCAATGATAGTAGCACCGTGCACTTTAATTAACAACCCTAACGAGATCAACAATGTTTTGTTTCCTTCGTTATTCCATTCCTTTATAAATTAAACTCAATAGATTTAAATTAAATTAAAAAGTCCCCATCTGCCCTAGATCATGCCATCTGCCGTCACCATGTCAGTTCACATATTTGCACTAGATTCACTAACTTTCGAGTTTACCCTAGATCCAGTGATAAACTCACTACTAACTAAAAGTCCATCCCATTAGGTAACTGAGAGCACTATAGCAGACTGGTGCACAGAAATCCCGTACATACATGCACATCGATCCAGGATTGTAATAAAGTTGAACGTGTGACGGGCTGGTCGTGTCACACGACAGTCGGGACAACAGATTGAAACATACAATAAAACCCGGCTTTCAAAGCAGCGGAACTATCTAGTCTAATGCACGGACGATATTGTCGACATAAGTTGGCGAGTTTTATTGCAATGCAACTTTGCATTCACAAGCTTTTTAGTTAGTTTATATTTATATTATTCCTCATAAGTAAAGGCGTGCATTATATATTTGAAGACATAAGTTTCCGTGGTAAACAGATGATGATGAGATAATATTTTGCTATGGAGATACAGGTGTCAGAGTGGACAATGAATCAAATTACACTTATCATTAATATAGCACTGTGTTTTTGACCATCTTCAATAAAACGTTCTGCTCCTGAAAAGAATTTGTCGAATGACATTTTTTATTTATCGGGTTGTTTCGTAGCGGCGGTAGTGATATCTTTCTGTCGACGTTTCGAAGACCATGTTATCTTCTTCTTCAGGACTTGAATATGATATGAAGTTTGTGAAATTCCTCTTGTTTCTTGTTATTGTTTTTTTCCCTATTGTTACTATTAAAGTTTTTGATTGGTTAACCTAAATAAGCTTCCTAAATTCACTGTTAGATTATCATTTGCTAGACAACTTTCCTATTTCGTAGTCTTCCACATCACTACCGCCGCTACGAAACAACCCGATAAATAAAAAATGTCATCAACGGGTAGCGAGACATTTAAAAGTTTTAATTTGTCGAATGTTTAAATCCGCAACTGTACTGTTTGAAAATTAATAATATCCGTTATTTCAGATCCGCTCTGCCTTTGCAATCTACCTTTTTTAGTTTTAAGTTTACATTATTCCTGTACTGCATTGCAGTAGAGGCCCTGCTCAAGTTTCCTGCGTTGCTACAGAGATTCTCACCTCTCGTTAACTTGAAGCTCGTTAACACTCTCTCTGGTACCTTTAGAAACTTTACCCCGTTAGCTCTATTTTTCTTTCCTCCATTTGACAACACTATTCACTTACTAACTACTTACTTATACGATGTAGTATGTACGTGAAATTAAATTTATATGTTCTCAACATTTTGTTTGCGTATTATAACTATCAACAATGCTATTAATTTTACCATTTACGGATTTTTAGTAACTTTTTTGTAATACTGTACCCTATTATGTAGACATGTTTATTATAAAGACATAAATTCCGTAGTCAAAAGATGACGACATAAATATTGTGCGATGGTTTGACGTCGCGTTTGGGGTTCAAGCGTGTCAAGAATACTCCATATTCCACTCAGCAACTTTGAACGCAATTCGCGTCATGACAATAACACAAAAACAAACCACTTAGGCCTTCTACAACAATGTTAAAATAGCGCACGATTTAAAAAAATATATTAAAGGACCTATGTCCATTATTTTCATATTAATATAAAATATATATTATACATACACTTTTCACTGTCATTTTATTAAATTTGCTCATTTTCATTCATACTTTAATTACATTTTTTAATGATGAACTTTGCAACCCCACCGATTAATTACCTTAATTTAAACTCATTCCTCTAATACAATTACATTTTACTAAACATATTTTAGAAAGTTTCCCGCCAAAGTGTTGTGCATATAGTTACGACTACTTGTGACGACCTTTTGAACGGACAGTTATTTATGATTCTACGAACTTTTACTGAAAAACTTTTTTTTTTAAACTTTTAACTTTAGAAACTTTTTTGTGTTTTCTTTGGGTGAAACCGGCGTAACTATGAACGTCGCAGAACAAAGAGTTTGCACGAATAGCTGGAGGGTTTTTCAAAATTATACCAGGATGTTAGAATGTGGGTACCGGAGTGTCCAAAATAGGAGGCGAAGCTTACCGTTATAATCAAAAGCTTGGTACATCGTTGAAATCTCTTGGTGGAGGTGCCGGGTTAAAAGTTATCCCTCCTAACTCCACCCATCTGACCTCCAAGGGTGACCAAAAACATTCTCTAGCATCCTTCTTGAAGGACAATGTCACCAAAAAATACATGTTGATCGGATATAGCTATAGGTGACAATTTGAAAACTCTCCAACTCCATCGGCTTGCTGTATAAGATGCCTGAGTGTTAGCGCACCGCTGCTTGGCTGCGGCGCCCTGACGGGAACCTTGATTAATTATCTTCTTGAAAAAAAAAAAAAAAATCCAATAAAAAATTATTTTAATTTTAAAAATATTGTGCTGATTACCAAGAAGAGATGTAATTTCAAGATGTATTTTCATTTTTTGCGAGTTCCATTTTTTTTTTCAGTTGGCAACATGCTTTTAGGAAGTCAGCTGAAATATGTAGGAGCATACATACCAGGGTCCACTAGATACTTATGCTAAGCTGCTGTAAGCTGCTGTTAGGTATCTAGTGGACCCTGCATAGATACTAGTATAACCTCTAGGAGGCAGTGGTTTGGTCAATCAACGTCAAGTCTTTTCTAGGCTAAGAACACAAAACACAATTTTCTTTAGCTAGATTGATTTAAAATGCCTCCAAATATATCTAGATTCCGTTCCTATATTATTGCTGGTTTAGGAGCATGTGGTGGAGCGGTGATCGTCTATTATGGCGTGCGTCAATATGACAAGAAACAAGTATGCAAACATGACAAATATGCTTCGTGGACAACAAAATATGACACACTGTCTTTGTCCTGCTATAAGTGGGACTCTAATTGGGACCGGTAAGTTGGTTTACCACTCCACCTTTAAAAAAATCAGTGTAATATATGCCTAGGCTAACCTAGTTTCAAATCCAACTTACTAGGGCATCTTGTTGTATTTAAAACACAGGGGCTTAGGCCTAGCCCTAGCCAATTTTGCAGCTGTCATCATAATATTTGACATCTCAAAAAACATCGAAATCGATGGCTTTCAAGGGCCATTACCTTAATTAACGATATTACTGACCTTACTATTTACTGAAATTATTATCCTCTAGGCTCGACTTAGGCTGCTAGCGGACTACAGCCGACCAGCTTTGCTCAGTTCAAACGCAGATCCTCCGACGAATAGAAATGCACGTTCTTCGCGACTCGCTTAGTATAGGCTCTTCGTGCATGTCTTTTCGTCAAGAAACGTGCGTTTAAACCGAGCTGAGCTGGCCGGCTGTAGTCCGCTTGCAGCTTTAGGCCTTAGGGTGCAGGACTACCCTAGTCTAGTATCAACTATTATTGAATTGCCTTTAGTTTAGACTCTATACTTGGGTATGCCGGGGCCTGGTCTCGGCATTTCCCTTTACATGTCACTCTATTTTACAGAAGAGAGTCTGCGTCTATAGTACGACCATCTAAAGGGGAAGGTGGTGGCAACATAAGCGACGAAACTGAGAAAAGTAAATGCAAAGCAACGCGGAATTTGTTTCTGGTTCGCCACGGACAATACAAGTCTTCAGAGAAGCTTGACCAGGATAGGGTTCTAACCGACCTAGGGCGTCAGCAGGCTATACTGAGCGGCCAGCGACTAAAACTGTTGGGATTCCGTTATTCCCTGGTGGTGTCGTCTACGATGACCCGAGCCGTTGAGACGGCGAACCTCGTAGCACAGTCTCTGTCAGGGGCTCGCAGAGAAGAATGCGGGATGCTCGAGGAAGGGTACCCAATCCTTCCAGAACCTACCAGACGTTATAAGCCAGGAGAGTTTGTAAGCAAAATATCTCTATAGCCAAGTAGGCCATCAATATTTTGTAGAGTAATGACGTGCTCAGGTTTCTGATGAGGCTATCTGTAGGCTTAATCGTGACAGTATAATATTTCTCTAGAACGTTAATGAAGAAATGTACACCTTTGGCCTATAAAATCACACTTGGTTGAAAGGTTGTTACACATACAATCTGGCTGAAGAAGGCCCATCTGACTGGCTATCAGCGCAGAAGGCAACTTGAACCATTTAGATTTCATTTCAACTTAGGTTCTCGTCTGAGCCAGGGGTAGAATTTGGCCTAGACCATCTAATCGTAATAGGCGAGGAAATAGATAAAGTCCATCTCGCAAACATAAGTTAGTATGAATACTCCCCGAAACTAGAGGCGAGCTCCAGCGGTCGTCGTCGGGGACTTCCTCTCCCCCTTCCCGGGCCTTGACGACCTCCCCGACGACGACGATCATGACAAAGACGATGACGACCACGACGTGATTATATTATCGTAAAATGTAAATTGTATTGTATTTGTGCAGGGTTGAACTCAAAGCAGTTTATTATTTTCTGTTTAAAGTATAGGAGTACCGTAATATTGCATTGTCAGCTTTAGCACCTACGCCTACGTAACTAGAACTACCTAGGACTAGGGTCACGTTTTATTATTATGATTGTAGGCCTACCTATAGGATAATTAAATGTTTTGCTTCTTTAACAGCTATATTTCCAAGACGGGCCAAGAATAGAAGCAGCCTTTCGCAAGTTCTTCCATAGAGCTGATCCTACAGAACAAAATGATACATATGAAGTATATGTGTGTCATGCAAATGTGATACGATATCTGGTTTGCCGGTAAGTTGAACAACAAGATAACCGGGTCATCATCATCATCATCATCATCATCATCATCATCATCATCATCATCATCATCATCATCATCATCATCATCATCGCACTTCTTTCTTCCCAACATCTTATAGTACCCTACCTCTTTCTCATCCTCCCATCTTCTCTCCAGACCACCTGATATATGATCTTCCCCCTCTTCCTTGGCATACCCCGTACTATTCTTCTTCCTTCTTCAATTCGTCTTTACATTTACATTTACATGTATTTATTAGCTTACAGGTATACAAATTTCTGTATGGTGGCAAGGTATACAAGGTATACAAGGTATACATGGCATACATTATCTTGAGCATCCTCTCTTCCGTCCAAGCTATCTCCACAGTTTTCTTACCATCCTATCACCTAACTTGACATCATTATTATCCATATCGGCGTTTTCCGCTTTTGGCTGGGTCAGCTTGGATTTTGCAACCAATTTTTCCACTCCTGTCTATCCTTCCACAATCGTATCTCTTCCACATCTTCCCAGCTCTGCTCTCTCCTCTTGCCTCTAAGTCTCCTGCTATAGTATCTTTCCACCTCTTCCTTGGCCTCAGGCCTGCCCGTCTTCTTCTTCCTTCTTCATCCTTCTTTCATACATTCTCTTGGGCATCCTATATTCCCCTATTCGTTTCATATGTCCATACGATCCTATCACTAAACTTCTCTACATCCCGCCTATCTCTAATGAATGTCCGTGTTTCTTATTCTGTCCCTTCTCGTCTTGCTTGCCCACTGTGCTTCCCAGGAATCTCATCTCTGCCGCCTGCATCCTTGATGCAGGAGAATCAATCAATAATCTGTAGTCTAATCATATTTTGACATCCCTAAGTGGGCCTACGTATCTTACTGCCTCCTAATCCCACTGTTTAGTGCGCTGCAGTTCCCCGCGGAGAGCTGGCACAGACTCGGTATACCACGCTAGCATCACGTGGATCAGCATCTTGCCATCAGGACGAGTCCGACTACACTTGGGGGAGACTGGACTTATGCCACCCGACAAGATCACCAACAAGAATCACCCTGAGGATGACACCAGGATTGTTTCTTGAGGTGGGGAATGGCAAGATCTTCATCTTGGATTAACTTGTCGATATCATATAAACATTGTATTCATTTTTTTGAATGAAAAAACTACAAAAGTGAAATCAATGTGTTTATTTCATGGAAAATCAAACATTTTTGCTTTTCTCTTTAAAAAAAAAAAAAAAAAACGTATTTAGAGTCTACCTACTCAGTCACACAACTGATTTTCAGTGAGGGACAGTAAACCAAAGTGACCAAGCCAACCCTGCAGGCCCCGACGCAATCGACGAATGAACGATAAGCAACCAAAACCAAAGATCGATATTTTTAATAGGAAATATAGCAATCAGTGGTATGGACAGTGCGACTTAGACAGCAAGCAGTGCGAACACCCGCGGATCAACGCCAGAATGAACAAGGCCGATTCAGAACAACTTTAAATTTATTATGTGCCTCGTTGCTAGGACGGTTCCTAAGACAAGATCTGATAGTCCAAATCAGAATTTAAAATACTTCTGACTTTAGCGGGAATCGAACCCTGGACCTTCAGCATTGGAAGCTGGTAAGCTAACCACAAGGCTAACGAGCTAATAACCCTTTCTCCATTTCCTAGTAGCCGTCCAGGTGGTACATACGATTAGGGCGCTGGTCCGAGGCGTACGGCTCTACGAGGACGTGGGCTCGAATCCCGCATATGGCATGGGTGTTTTGTATCGTTCTTCATCGTATCTATCACCATGCATGCACTCATCATCTCGAATAGCCTTAGTTAAGCAACAAAAATCATCATCATCTATTTCCTAGTAACTATCACTGTCCTGACTTTGATGACGTCAGCTGGTGCAACATACTTCAATCTTGGTCTTACATCTACTTTATACTATAAACATGTATTTTATAACGATTTTATGTCTTTCAAACTCCTCCTAAACGATCCCATAATGCCATTCCCTCGTTGTTATCTGCTGTTAAGTATGGGCCTCGTTAGAGTACGACACGTACTTTACTGTGCCACTATACATCGTTAACGCCTTCCCTTTCCATGGTTCACTTGCACACATTGCAAACCCATTTTAGTTTCTATGTATTAACATTTTCCCAATCTCAAAACCGTAATCTTATCCTTACTATGACGACCGCAGTCTGGTGTATTCGATGTTACACAGAAATATTTTGAAAAGGAACCGCTCACTCCGCTGTAGGTTCAACATCAGAGTTCTCGGTGTGAATCTAGGTTATAATGGTGAATTACGAGTTTATTGTGAAGAGAATGCCCGAGAGCTTGGACATGACTTTCAGCCACGACTGCCGGTGGCGGGATTCGAATAAGTGTCTCCTCGATATCAGCCTTTCGCTTGACGCAGGTTCAATAAATCTTTGAAGTTGAGCCTTTACTGGAGATGAGTACTATTGCCGCGATGATTTCTTAACCCTCTTTAGAAATTAATGATAAATAAAATAAAATTGTTTACACCACTAATGATTTGGAATATAGTTGTATTCTTGTAAAATTTAACAATGCAGTATCAAACAGTTCTGTAAATGTTATAGGAAATTTGTATGCTTATGTGTCTGGTATTAATTTCGTATTAATTTTAATCCTTGTGCTATGTATGGCAATGCCTCTTCATTTGCAGGTTAATAAAGAAATTAAATTAAATGGATGGGTAGCTAAGTAACAACTCGAAAACGCAACAACTCGGCTCGGTGCCTGGGTGTGTTAGCGCATCACTGATTGGCTGCGGCGCCCTACCGGGCAACTAGATTATTATATTCATTTAATATTTAATGTTATTTTATGACACATGAATTTAGCAGTATTTTTTTAGTGTGCTCTGTGCTGTATCTAATAAAGTAATTATGTTTTTATTCACTGCACAATTTTAAAAAAATGCCTACCTTGAAAAAGCCTTGGAAGTTGGAACCCTCGTTTAATGTGCGACTTATACACAAAAATATTTTATTTCCTAGAGCTAGCGCCACTTTAAATTTTCATTTTTCACTTTCTCACAAAAGCTATATTTTGTTTTTAATTTGTGCATGTGATTATAAAAAGAGGTATAATTTCGGAATGCATTATTTTTGCATTTTGGCATCTAAGCCGCTAGTTCACTAAAATATTCCATGTTCAAGTTTTTTAGTTGGCAAAATAATGGCAACTTATTATTTAGTACAATTCAGAAATTAAAAAAGTCCGCCTCAACCGGGAATCGAACTACGGATCCCCCACATTCCAGATAGGCGTCTTAACAACTAGACCATCAGGACGGGTACATTTTAATCTCTGAATTGTAGTTGCATTGTACATTGAATGGATGTTTATTTTATGTTTATGTTTATTTTTATTTTATATTTATTACTAAAAATAGTGCCACGTGCCAAGATTTCATCAAAATGTGGTAGTCTTATTTACACTACAGTGGCCATCTTTAAAGATGGCCATAGGTAAATGGATTGAGAGACGAATTGCCTCCCGGTCTCAAACTGACTATTGGGGTCTCTAGTACACGCATACAAAAAATTTGATCTCTATACATGTTATTACAGTCAACTCGGCTGTCGTAGAAACCAGTGAAATTTAGTAACAAAATTGCCTTAAAATGTGTAAAATTTACATTTGCGGCCTCGAAATTCACAAAAATCTAATTCTGAAGCCATATTTGAGTTCCCCATGGTCGATTTAATGGGAAAATTAGTTCCACATGCCGAGATTCCTTCGAAATGAGGTAGTCTTATTACACTTTGGCGCCATCTTTAAAGATGGCCGCCATAGCTAAACTAGTGGCTAGACGAATGGGGTTCCGGTCTAAAAATGACTATTTAGGGTTAAAGTACACGCATAAAAAAATTTGGACCTCTATATAAAAGTGCACAATTGGTACTAATGGTGTAACATGGAAGTCGGACTAAAATTAATGTATTCCATTTTCTTGGGGGGTATAACATTTTGGCGCAATATTTTAAAAAATGGACACAAATTGGCAAAGATATCCAGTTTTTAGTCAAAGTTAACGAATAATTACGTTATACATAAAAAAATTACAAAAGATTGATATCCCGTGCAAACGGTCTTAAAACGCTATTATAATATCAGTTGTCAAATTTTTTTAAAAGTAGAAATTATTAGCAAGGTCTCTTATATCTACTCCTAGCGGAGGTCTTGCGAACTCGCCATCGGCCTGTGCACGGCAGCGAAGCCTAGCGGAAATCTAAGGGACCTTGAATATATACGTAGCAAAGCTGTTGGAATAGTGATACCAGAGTCGATAAAGAAGTTTCCCCTTTGGGGAGGTCCCCTAACTCCCAAGTCAAAACGGAATCTAACGCTCTGCGCGCTGAGGGCGGCTCCAATGTGAAACTAATAAAAGCACTGCACGCTAAATACGGTCAGTAGATTATCAATGTGCAGTGATGCTGGCAAATGACAGATGAAACGTCAAACTTCAATTTTATTTCAATCATATTAGCCCTGGGCCCTAGTCTTTTAAAACAATTTACTTTTGATTTATTATTGTATTATAAAGTGTTGCGCAGTGCGTCACTGACATTTTCGTGCGAAATAATTTGAGATATGCCTTGTTCAAGCCTAACGGACGTAAGTGTAGCCTAGGCCCAAGGCCACAATACAGTTTTCAGACGGAAGTACGCCCTTGGCATTCAAATCGTAACATTAAGCAATCCTGATTGTCGGCCTAGGCCCTAGGCTTAGGTCTACTACATCAGAAATATACTCATCAATGAAGAGAGTTTGCTTTATGCCAAAACATTCGCCAACATTTGATCGTATTTAGCCATTTGTCGTCATCGACTGTTAACTACTAGTAGAAAAGTGACGTAGTTTTATTGTAGTTCCATCAATCGTCACACAGAGTCGCGCGGAACGTTAGATTCCAAACGCCAAAAACCGACTTTTTATTTAATTCAGGGCGGTATAGGGAGTTGGAAGACTTCCCCAACAGGGAAACTTCTTTATCGACTCTGGTGATACGTAGCCGTCCCAATGACGTAGCAAAGCGCGCTTTGAGCCGTCCTAAAGACCACTGCCTCCTCCACTCTCCACGAGTAGCATCTAGGAGGCAGTGATAAAGTCAATGCCTACAATTTATAAAAATATTATTATGACATTTGACATTTGTCACAACCATGTCACAACTGCAGCCCGACATTTAAAATGGGTCCAAGGACTATGTTATTATCAAGATTCCGTTCCGTTATTATTGGTTTTACTTTAGGAGCATGTGGAGCGGTAATCGTGCGTAAGTCAACTAATTCCACGCCGTCCTGCGATAAATGGGACGATAATTGGGACCGGTAAGTTGGTTTAACCCATATAACCCTCCACCCTGATTGGTGACAGCAAGTGTAAACTATACCAAACCTAGTTTCAAACCCAACTTACTATAGGGCCTAGGCTTGTTGTATTTTAACACATGGCCCATTTCGCAGCTGGCATCATGTTTGACATCTCACTATGCATCGTCTCGATGACTTTCAAGGACCATCACCTAACGATCAAATTACCGCTCTAGCCTATTGAATGTAGGCCGGGTCTAGGTGTCAACTAGCCTGATGCACAATTGCCCGGTAACGTGTCGTTACCGTTAACGATAACGGGAAGAAAGTGAATCACACTGTATCTTACGACACGATGCACAATAAAGCTTCCCGTTGCCGATCGAAGCGTCTTCCCGTTCTCGTTCTCGTTCCCGTTCTCGTTACCGGGCAATTGTGCATCGGCCTGCACAACTGCCCGGTAACGAGAACGGGAAGACGCTAACGTAAGGGCTTCGATGCACAACAGCCCGTGAAGCAAGCCGACGGGAACAAATCAAATAATAGTGTGCTAATTATATTTTGTTATTTTGTTATTCCATGTTTATTTAATTTATTTCGCATATTACTCGCGTATAAACCATCAATCAGCTGATAAAATATTGTCAGGCCGTGGACATTGACTCTGATTGGTTCCGGTAAGGTACTGGACGGGAACGTTACGGAAAGTTAAAACTTGGTGATGTTCCCGTTGTCGTTGCCGGGATACGGGAACGACCAGCAACGGGAAGCTTTATTGTGCATCGTGTCGTAAATTAACGTGTGATTCAACTTTCTTCCCGTTATCGTTAACGGTAAAGTTATCGTTACCTGGCAATTGTGCATCGGCCTTTAGGCTCGACGTAGCCCTTAGGGCTTTTCCTTTTACATGCAATTCTATTTTACAGGAGGGATCCTGCATTTTTAGTAGAAACGTCTACTAAAGGGGAAGGTGACGTGAAAAAATTGAGACCTAAAGCAGTTCGAAACATTTTTTTGATTCGCCACGGACAGTTCAACTCGTCAGAGAAGTTAGACAATACTCGAATCCTCACCGAGCTAGGAAAGCAGCAGGCAACCATCACTGGGTTGCGACTTAAACTACTGGCACACCCGTACTCACTTTTAGCATGCTCGACAATGACTCGAGCCATTGAAACGGCAAACATCATAGCTCAGTTTCTGCCGGGGGTTCGCAGAGAAGAATGCAGTATGCTCCAGGAAGGGGCACCAATCCCTCCAGAACCACCTGCCATACATCGGCAGAAAGAAGAGTTTGTAAGCTAAAACAACTTTTATAGCCAAGTAGGCTAGGCGTACAATATTTGTCGAGTAATGACGTGCTCATGTTTCTGATGTTCTGTAGGCCTAATAAGTATGCCCTTTCGTTATAGAAGAATTTTTATTTTTACCCCTTGCTGAAAGGAAATGTAGGTAGGCCTACCTCAAGCACTCTGGGTTCTAGTTATCAGCCCAAAAGGGAAAATAAATGAGAACCTCAAACATGAGTTTCATATTACAATAGTTCCATTATGAGTACTGAGGCCAAACTTAAGATTCAGAAAATAATCATCCTCTATGCTTCTGTAAAGTTGATTTAAACGGTGATCGTCTATGTAAGTTTGCTATGATTTGCAGTTGGAATAAATGGACAATATGTTCACAAAAATCGAGCACATTCTGGTATCGGGCTCGACTAATTTGTTAATGAATTAATTAAAAGAAATTTGTTAACTTTACTTAGGCCTACATAAATTGTTTTTATAAAAGCGTTTAAAATAAATGGTATTGTATTTGTAATGGAGCCTGCAATGAGCTTACCCCACCTAGATGGCTGTGCCTTCTGGGTGTATCATCTATGTGGCAGTGATTGTTAGGGGATTGTTTTGATGGTAGGGGATGACGGTTTTTGGTTTGTAAATGGAGTGTTTGTGTTGAAGCTACCTTAATAAATGGAATTTGTTATCTTTGATTATCTGTATATGTCTTTATAATAATTATAAATACGACCCCTATTACAAGTCTGAGACCTTCTATTATTGTGTCTGTATTATGCGTAGGACCGACAACTTATATTGTCAGCTTTAGCACCTCTACGCCTACCTAACTAGAACTACTTATGACTAGGTCCACGTATTATTATTGTAGGCCTACCTGGGTTAATTAAATGTTTTGCTTCTTTAACAGGAGTATTTCCAAGATGGTGCAAGGATAGAAGGCGGATTTCGGAAGTACTTCCACCGAGCTGATCCAGCACAGGATAAAGATAGTTACGAGGTTATTGTGTGCCATGCTAATGTAATTCGCTACTTTGTTTGCCGGTAAGTTTAACAACAAGGTAACCGGGTTGTCGTCATCATTTATTAGCATTTATCACATGCATTGCGTCAACCAACAAATTAGCAATACTAGTTGAAGTTGTTGACAAAATACATAGTTATTACAATTACATCGTACATGATGTTCAAAAATAAAAAAAGCATAAAACACCATGCATAATATTGCACATTATCACCAACAGACAGATAATTGGATGCGCGAAGCGAAGACTTCAATTTCACTGACCCCCCCAAAAATTTATCGTTTTTTTGTCTGTTTATTCGCGCTCTACCGGGCAAACGGCATATGCGATCTTGATGAAAATTGGAGGGGACCTTTTGAAATCTCTGAACTTAGACCTGCCACGTTTTTGGGTACAATCGAAGAAATATTTCTCATGAATATCGTACTTTTACGATTTTGAATGTGGTCATATTTTCGTGACATTTGGGTCAATTCTGACCAAACGGGTGGGGGTTACAACGTTCATATTTTTACATGGACGTTAAGGTAATGGTGATGCATATTTACCAAATAGTGCTTTCTTTTTTTTTAGTAAAGGAACGTGAATATGACAGTAATTTGTTGTAATTTCCCAAGCATGTGAAGGAGACAATTTGGCCGTGCGCTCATCCTTTGTAAACAAAACAGCCTCTAAAAAGTTCAAAGTGAAGGACGAAAAGTGGTCCATAGAATGTATGTGATGTGAAATAAGCTAGATTTGCTGATGAAGTGAATTTTAAAATGTGCCTAAAACATTGTAAAAACTGTTTACTGTTTAGTGCGCTGCAGCTTCCCGCAAACGGCTGGCACCGCTTCTCTATCAACCACGCCAGCATTACTCGAATCAACATCCTGCCCTCGGGAAGAGTCAGACTTGTCGTGGGAAGAAACAGGACAATGCCGCCCGAGAAGGTCACCATTCGAAATGTACCCTGAGAGAGGGGAACATGACGATGCTGACATTCAACAGGATTGGCTGATGCTAACGTCAAAATAGTTTCTTATTTATATTTATGTCTTCGTATTTGCGCCAATAACTTGTCGATATTATAGAAACAAATATTGTAATATTAATTGTTTAAAAAACGTGATTTAAAAAAAAATGAAAAACTAAAAAAGTGAAAACCACCGATTGTGTTTTTTTTCATATGAATTCAAACTCAAAGCATTTTTCTTTTTCTCCTTGATAATAATTTCATCTTTCTCTATTTCCTATAATAGTAACTATCACAATCCTGACTATGATTGACGTCCTGGTCTAACATTATTATTATTATTATTAATTCTTTATTGTCAACGGGGCCAACCCCACGAGTGCAATACAATAAACACACATGATACATAATACATAGTACAATTTAGAACAGTAATACAGTAGATATATACAACAAGTAGTAGGATGTGTAGTTTGGGTATGAGTGCGCGCGAGTGTGTGTGTGTGTGTGTGTGTGTGTGTGTGTGTGTGTGTGTGAGTGTGAGTGTGAGTGTGATTAAGTAAGAGCCTTGATTTTCAGTTTGAAGGTGTGTAGACTGGTGTTATGCAGGTCAAGGTCGTGATTTATTGATAACTGATTGTATGTTGACTGTAGTCTGTTCATACACGAGTACTTGTAAACATCTATACGACTAGGTGGGATCTGAAAAACTGTGTCCTAGGTACTTCAATATTGTTACTATCTAGTCTTTGTATGTATCTTTAAAACTTCTCCTATAAACAACCCCTTCACTTGACCTATACGTCCTGTGTATGCAATCCCATCGTATCGGTATAAGGATGCCCGCTGTAGATAGGGTACACACCAGAGCTAACCGATGTAACCCTCTCGACTAACTATAGGTACAGTAGAGTGAAGGGATGTCCGAGGGCTGTTTAAGAGGACTCAATCCCTTGCAAGCGCATTAACGACTCGGAAAAATCTTTCAATATCAGGATTGCCGGTATCGACGGGATTTGAACCCGGGACCTCCCGAATCAGAGTCTCGCGTTTTACGCTTGAGCCACCGCTGTCGGTATCCCCCCGCTAGCGCACAGCACTTTTCTCTTTCACTGCGTCGTCAACGCATTCCCTTCGCATATTGTTCACTTGCACACTTTGCAAACCCATTTTAGTTTGCATCAACATCTTTCCATTCTCTATCAGTATCATTACCCTCACTATGAACGCCGCAGTCTGGTCTGATGTGTATTCGATAGTATACAGAAATATTGTGATACGGATGTCCGCTGCGTTATACCCGGTGTGACTTTCCAGGGAATTTGCATAAGTTCCAGATAGCGGAAAAAGTATCTGCAATATATAGATATTCGTCTAAAAACGATATAAACGTAAAATTATGATTTTTAAAGTTAATCGTTCAATATCTATTGAGGGTCAAAGTTTGACCTTTTAAATTTCCCGCACATTTATTTTGAAACGGTTGCCTACGTCACCGGCCCTCATGACGAAACGGCCGCCTAGATAAACAACGAAATTCCCTCCTTTTACCAAAGTCTTTGGTTCTTACAACAATGGCCAACAATAAACAACAGTTGATGTCCTTTTCCAAGTTTGATAATCAATATTGTGTTTTTACTTATCATCAATTAAAATGCGGTTAAAGCTTACGTTGTGACATCACTAAATGTATAAAATAAAATATTAAGCATATTAGAACAAAATAGATGTCAAAATGTGCTTCCACAGCCAAGATAATCTCCGAAAGCGAGTAACTTGATACATCGTTACATGACTGGTTGACTGGTAAAATAAAGGCTAGAAACGGATGACCCGTTTTTTCCCGCCAAAATATGTAGGAAACTTTCACCCTTATTTTTTAAATGAAAATATAATGAAAATCAATAAAATAAGATATTTTTGTGTAAAGGAAGGTGGCCTTAACCCAGTAGAACCATAAAATAATGTTATGCAAATTCCCTATTGTGAAGGGGTTGAACGAGGACTGTTAAAGCTGACACAGTTCCTTGCATTTACATTAACGTGCTAAGAAAACCTTGAAATAACTTTCAGACAGGATTACCAGTGGCGGGGCTCGACCGTGCCCTCCATGTCAGTCTCTCACGTATGAGCTACCCACTCTTGGTTTCAATATTTTGACGGCAAATTTATATACGCGTATTGCTTTTACTTTGTTTGTTATTTCTATCAAGGAAAATGATTCGTATGTGGTAAGATCTGCCACTTAACCTTATTTATGTATCGCTCGTTACCATTCACAATATGTATTTTGCGACAGGAAGTTGGCAGAAAAGAGTACAGTTCGATGACGGTCATTGTTAAACGAATAAAGACAATAAGAAGTGTATATGGAAATAAATCCAGAAAATAAAAACTCCATCTCAGTCGGGTATCGAACCCGGGTCTCCCGATTGTCGGTCGGACGCTCTATCCCCCAAGCCACCGAGAAAGTCAACGTTAGAACTACTGAGTTATTGGTACATTAAAGAGATCTGAATAAATTGGAACAGTACTGCGACGATTGTGCTGCCTTTGAACTAACCAACCAAACATACATTTAACAGACATAAGTGAAAGTATACTAGGAAACACTCGGTCGGACGCTCTAACCCCCAAGCTACCGAGAAAGTCAACGTTATAACTACTGGGTTGTAGGTACATTATACAGATCTGAATAAATTGGGACAGTACGTTGCAACGATTGTGCTGCCTTTGAACTCAACTAAACATACATTTCGCAAGTGAAACTATTATTTCATGTCAATATTATGAAAATAGCAGTGGAACAGATTTATGTCTATTTTTAATTACTGGGCAAATATGAGCATTTTATGTTTTCTTGGCATAGTCTCTCCCTCGCTTTCATTTGTTTCGTCGTAAGCAAGATAGAGTGGATGGGGGGGGGGGGCTCTGGATGTTCCACATTACGCGGGCTCATTTGTAACCTGGTGCTCGCTTCACCCCTGCCCCCCCCCCCCCATTCTTCCCGTTCAGCCAGGGGGCAATGATGACCCCGGCAAAGTATTCTCAGAAAATGAGAGGCCAAGATATTAATTTAGGTACCGAAAAGATTGCTCAACAATATTTTACCATCTTCTTTAAATATTTCACTACATTGGTAAATTTCATGGAGACCAAACTTTATAAAGTTCCTATTTTTATAGTTTATAATTATTCGATTTGATTTAATAAAACCCAAAACGTGAAATGTATTTATCAATTAATTACAATTTTCAGTAGGGTACTTTTGAGTGCGATGCACTTACGATGTTTTTTTTTTTTGTTAATTTAGACAATTCAATGTCCATAATGTACACGTCTTTTGAGACATTTCAATCATTCTCAATTTATACATAATTATATCTTATTTATATTTATTTTATATTATTTTATTTACTCACTACGAGAGCGCAATGGGTGCAAGCTATGGTAAAAGTGTAGCGGAAATGTCTCGTTAGACGTTGTAATGACACTACCTGGTTAATGCAAATAAGTAATATTTCTCGAACTGCCTAACGCAGTAATCGCATGCACTTTGACCCCTTGAATCTATTTGATTTTATTAATACTCTACATAAACTGTTATTACTAGTTTTTGAAAGTTCTCTAGAAACATTTACTTTCCTATACACATCAGTTTGTGTTTAACGTATCGTCTACTATCGTGAAGCTTTAACTCCCTCAGCAAATTCCTCATTGTCACTTGAATAACTCGAGTTCCTCATTATAGTTACTAAAATGGAAATACAGCTTTACGAAATTAATCTTCCAAACTCGAAATATTATATTTTACGAAAACTGCGTGATCTTATAACTTTTCATTGTATACAAACTTACTCTGAGTGCTTCTAATTGCTCGTTCTAAATGTGCTAGTCTTAGTCCCCAGTTAAACTCCTTAATTGATGCTATTGAAATTGGACTGAACATTTACTGAGGGCTTAGCTATTTACAGAGGATTGTGTTAACTTCGAAGAGTACGGCAATTAGCATTGAATAACATCTGCATATTTTGGTATACGCATTAGTCTCCTTCAAAGCAACTCGAGAGTAATATGAATGATCAATGATTGCTCGTCGCAAAGACCTATTTGCTCACTCATCTCATCCCAAAGAAAGCATTTAAAAAGTCTCTTGTGTTTAAAAGTATGATGAGAATACTGTTCGTCTTTACGCTGAGGAAATTCAAGGAATTTGCTTTTATTCTCATTCCTTGCTTGATGGGGATTCTTTCTTGCAGTAGTAAGAATCTGCTGACAAACAGACTGTTTCACCAGTGTTGTCTGTGGAACGGGAAACTGGCGCTCGGCATTATGTTCCTGATGGAGAGGTATCCTGTAGCAGGATGTTTTCTGTAGAATAACTTGGATGCAATGTACACGAATATTTGCATTGTACTAGGGAGTCTATTTACTGACTCGTGCAACAATAGTCGGTCGACAGCGAAAAATTTGTAGAGACAATAACGCATGTGACAACTTATTTCATAGAACCCCAGATCTAACATTTACTTCACTGACATGCCAAGATATAAAGATAGCCGCGCTAGGCATTACTTATTCATTCTATTTACAAAGTTGCGATTTAATTTCGATCGACAACTTGTTGACATTGACAGCTTTGCATCACTTATTTGCAGCGTAGTATTCTTACTATTGCTGTTGTTGCTGTTATATTGACGAGAATGATACTTAATCAAATGAATTTAAGTTTTTATTTTCTGATGGTGGTCAGGTTTCAAAATAAATCATCTACCTTTCTAAAGCACCACTTTCTGTCTGTCCGGCCGTCTGTGCGTGTGTCTCACGATAAATACTGAACACGGATGTCCGATTGCCTATACTATACTATACATGATTTTTATGTTGGCATTGTCCTACAACAATGATGTTGCAGAATGATTTTGATGACCCTGGGGGTAAGGGGAGAGTGTCCAGCGCCATATAAAGTTTGAAAATATTTGACCCGGCACCTCCACCATTTTGTACGTGATATTAATATAAATCGAGAAATTTGCAGTTAATTTTTTAACAAGTCAGAAAATACTAAGCCACACTTATTTTACAAATTTTGATTTCAAATCTGTTTTTGTAATGCGAGCTAAACGATTGAACTGGGCCACGTCTCCCTATAATGTCCACTCTTGTGGTTATAACCTCGTTGCAAGGAAGGAAGGAAGGATCCCGTCCTCTTAATCCCTGGCTTGAGGCTAAGTGGATCTCGAGGAGATTGGCTCCCGTCCTGGGATCGGGTTCAACAAGATCACCCCCTAGGATAACCGGATACGCGCAGGAACGACGCACTCTCAGGAACCCATTGACTTTATCGAGATTTATTAACTCGGCTATAGCCTAGAACAGATCCAATTTACTCGCTGATATATTAGGTTCTAACGACGAGAATGGCTGCATTGCCTCGTCTCTTTGCCTATTAAACATCTTGTGATCGATCTCATCTTAATAGAAACCATAAAAAATGTATTCAGGCCCCACCAAATATTTCGAAATAAATTTAAATATTAAAAAAAACAATCATATTTATTTGTAATTTTTGTATTTTTAAATACACTATTTAAAGATCCCATTGAAAACCGACAGAAACAAATGTTAAGAGTTGACACAATGTTAAAAGAGGGCCTGTTCTAGTTTTCCCAGATATTTTGTCTTGACGAAATATCTTGCATATTGGAGATTTACAACGTCACAAAACATGTATACATTTTATCTGACTGTCTTAATAAATGACAACAGATATTGACTTTTTAAGTACTAAATATTATAAAATTACATAATTTTAATAAAATGACTTTGTTTCCATTTTATGTGTGGACACATTTCAACAGGGCACTTTGCAAAATTTACCATGTATGGCACAATTAACCATATTCAGTATTTTTAATTGTAAAAACATTTTAGACATACAAAATATTTTCATAAAGGCGACTTCAATTTTCAGAACTTTTCCCTCTTTCATCCAGTCAATTTGATTCGACTTGAAACACATCAGACCAGCACCAAGGTGTGATAGAACTTATAAGTCATGTCATGAGTCGTATGTCACACTCGAGTAAACCTTCCTTAGATCCTAACTGAAGTCCAAAGACCCCCCAGGGTGTAGTACCAACTCGCCCAGACTGCTTCAAGCTAGTTACGTCACAGTTTCGCTGAAAGTCTGCTGACCTACTAAACTATTGGTTCAACTAACTCAAACACATATTTCACTTGAAGACGTCGCATTAAACTTTTAGTGGATTGAAATTTTATTTTATTTCTTTCACGAGTCTGGGGTCGTACGGTTAGTACCAGGGGTCACACAGATTAGCGGTTATCCCTATAATCTGTAGCACAAAAGCTCTGCGTTCATAAAGAAAATTAGCGTCGCTATGTGAGGTCAAACTCGCTGAAGTCAGCTCCCCAAAAGTGCATTTACAATTTTATTTTTTTACTGTCCGTCCGTCTGTCTGTCTATGTGCCAAATCTCAAGACAAAAACCGAACATGACCTCCGATTGACATTGCCTCTCAGTAATGATGAAACAGAACGTTTTTGTGACCATGGTGGTCAGGGGAGCGGAGCTAACCCCACCCAAAGAGGGGGTTCTGCTAAACCGGCACCTCCACCAAACATACTAATTTAAGGAAATACGACGTTGTATAATAGAAAGCTTCTCTCCCTGTTTTGGTTCGCCCTTACCCGTTATTGTCAATTTTTTCCAATGCTTTTACGATAAAATAAAATGCCTCTCTCTGATTGGTCATTGTTTGCTTGGTTGCTTTGGTCGCTTTAAATTAAAGTCGTCCACTAAAAATAGGTTATTTGGCTGAGTGGGTGTACTCAAATTACGAATTTTTATTTATTATCCACCCCCTAACCTACTTCAAATTTGTAAAAAGGGTAAAGTTTGATATTGATTGGTTTGAAATGAGATTTTCGGTACGATTCCAACATTTGCTACTTTCCATCTACATACATACTCCACGTTGTACGTCTCGGACTGTGAGAGAGGTCAGCCAGCTTATTTGCCTCGGACTGTGAGAGAGGTCAGCCAGCTTATTTGCCTCGGACTGTGAGAGAGGTCAGCCAGCTTATTTGCCTCGGACTGTGAGAGAGGTCAGCCAGCTTATTTGCCTCGGACTGTACACAGTGTCAACACGTTTAGAGCTCTCCGAATCTCGTGTTTACCAGGTCGTTGCCTGGAAGTGGAATCATCTTCTGTCAGAAAGATTTCAAATTTCCGTTTCGTCCGGTTTGTTCAATTGACAACGATTGTCGACCCGTCTGGCCTACCCCCCTCCTCCCAACCCTTGTGTCCTGTTAGTACGATTCGTCCCCTCCCCCCCATCCCACACTCCCCCCGGGGTGAACATGTTGCGAAACACGACCCAGTTCTGTTGGGGGGGGGGGGAACACATCGATGCTCGATTTATCTACAATACAACACTGTGTAATGGCGCATGAAACTCTAAACCGGAAGAAAGGATTTTGATTGCCAACACCGGCCAAAACGAACAAACCATTTTCCTTTTTTGAACTAGAAGTATAAAACCTAAGCCCGCAACCCGACGAAACTCCTCGACCTAAATCCACCCAAGTTCTGCAAAGTCAAGCTTTAACATTTTGTTTAATTTTGTTTTTCAACTGTGGGTGGTGATGCCAAGTTATATATTAGTCCCATTTTGATCTCGGGCAAACCAACCCAGATTGCTGGGGGTTTATCTAAATCGCTATAAGGCTCTACTGATTGTTCTATAGGGTTGTGGTTTGCACCAGTATGTCAAGTTAGAATGTGTACAAGCCTCTTATCAGGGAACATTTTCATAAAATTGCTGATTTTAGTAACCGACATCGAATATGCCACAAAAGAGAAAATTTCACAGTTTTTTTCTAGATTGTCCCTTAATCTTGACTGGTGGTTTTTCTGTTTTGCTCGGACAACAACAATATATTTATTTTGAGAAAGAGAAAAGCGAATCAACATCGTAAACGTAAAACAAGAAATGTAAAAGTTCATGATAAAACAACACCTTAGTCGTCACGGAGACACATAACATATAAGTTGTTCATTGTTCATGTTCATAAGTTGTTCCTTGTTTGACCAAACCATGCTGCAGAATCGCCCATGTTGCAGAGACAGATAGATTTTTTTTAGACTAGTACAGTGTACAAGTAATGCTCTTTGCATAGAAAGTGAATAAATAGTCTAGTATAAATAATAATAAAAGTGATAATAATAATTATATACACAGTGTTTATGT
>JAMZAV010006325.1:0-32928 GCA_024449915.1 Sweltsa coloradensis
ATTAAATTTATGTTCAACATTTACTTGCTTAAAGTCTAATTTAAATATGTTCAAACTTGTGAATGACACATTGATATATTGGGTGGCTCGTTGGTCTTGTGGTTAGCCTACCTGCTTCCAAAGCAAAAGGTCCATGGTTCGATTCCCGTCACAGTCAGAAGTTTTTTTAATTTTTGTAATGGACTTAATTCCATCAGTTCTTGTCTTAGAAGTTTGTAAACGGTTACTTTGAAGCCGTCCTAGCAACGAGGCCACAGAATAAATTTAAGATTGTTCTGATTCGGCCTTGTTGATTCGGGCGTTGATTCGCGGGTGTTCGCACTGTCCCATACCACTGATTGCTATATTTCCTATAAAAATTATCGATCTTTGGTTGGTTTATCGCTCACTCGTCGATTGCGTCGGGGCCTGCAGGGTTGGCCAGCTTGGTCGCTTTGATTTAAAGTCCCTCACTGAAAATCAGTTATATAACCGAGTGGGTAGACTCTAATACATTTGATTATTTTATTATTGGATGAGCGTAGCAAACGAAGCGAAAATTCCATTTCACTACACTGGAGAAAGAAATCCGGAATGTTTTTTTTCTCTTTATTTTCAGTTTGTATTTTTGTGTGACTGTTAACACGATTCCTGCTTAACCGATACTCCAATTGCGATGAAATTTCTGGAGGCCTTAGGAATCTCTGAACTTAGAACATCCACGTTTTTGAGCGCAATCAAAAATTATTTCTTATAAAAATCGCAATTTTATGATTTGTTTTGATTTTTATAAAAATTCTTCGATTTATAACACCTACATACTTTATCCAATTGTAATAATTTTTTCACAGGTCCTTAATTTTATTGGATGAGCGTAGCGAGCGAAGCGAAGATTCCATTTCACTTCACTGGAGAAAAATATCCGGAATGTTTTTTTTTTCTTTTTCTTTTCTTTTTTTTGTATTTTTGTCTGTTTTTTAGCACGATTCCGGCTAAAACCGATACTCCGATTGCGATAAAAATTTTCGGAGGCCTTTGAAATCTCTGAACTTAGAAACTGCCACGTTTTTGAGCGCAATCGGAAAATTATTTTTCATGAAAATCGCAGTTTTACGATTTTTTTTCGATTTTTTTAAAATTTCTTCGACTTAAAAACACCTACATGCTTAATCCGATTTTAATGATTTTTTCACAGAACCTTAATTTTATGAATTAAGATATTCGTGTGAAATTTGAGGCGCAATCGAAATATTATTTCTCATGAAAATCGAAATTTTTTACAGTTTTTTTTCATTTTTAAAATTAATTTTCTTTGACTTATAACACCTACATGCTTTATCCTATTGTATGATTTTTTCACAGAACCTTAATTTTATGAATTAATATATTCGTGTAAAATTTTAGCGCATCGAATAATTTTTATTATGAAAAAAAATCGCAATTTTACTTTTTTTTCTTTTTTTAAATTAACGATTAATAAAAAAAAATAAAAAAAAAAAAAATTATTTAATTTAATTTAATTTAAAAATTTTCGACTTAGTCATAATTCTTTCACAGAACAACAGAATCTCGCATAACACATGGCAGCTCAATGCGCCAAATCCAATTACGCTCATCCAACAACGCGGCGGACTTCCTAGGCACTTCCTAGTTTACTAGGAAACGCTTAATCCCGCCGCGTAGATGGATGAGCGTTTTTTGTAAGTTTTTAGTTTGCGTGGGACCACTTTTTCATTTGCAAGTGCTTTGTGAACGCATTGTAGGCGATTGTTTGACGAGTTTCTAATATAAACCTCAAAAAAGCTCATGTCAAAACCTTTATTCTATGGATTCCGACTAACTTTTTCAACTTTTTCTTTAAAAAAGGAAACACATCACCATAACCTTAAATGTCTATGTGAATATGAACGTTGTAGCCCGACCCGTTTGGTCAGATCGGCCCAAATGTCACGAAAATATCGTACTTAAAATCAAAAAAAATCATAAAAGTACGTTTATTTTTTGGGTTCTGGTTACATTTTTCAACTTTTTTTTTCACAAGCTACTAGGCCCCTACATCACCATAACCTTAATGTCTATGTAAAATATGAACTTTGTAGCCCCACCCTTTGGTCAAAATCGGCCCAAATGATCGAAAATATCGCACTAAAATTCGAAAAAAATCGTAAAAGTACGATATTCCGTGAGAAATATTTCTTCGATTGTACCCAAAAACGTGGCAAAGTCCCAAGTTCAGAGATTTTGAAAGTCCCCTTCAATTTTCATTAAGATCGCATATGCCGTTTGCCCGGAATCGTGCGAACCAAACAGACAAAAAAAAAAAAAAAAAAAAACAAAAAAACATTGGAGCTAAATTTTTAGAGGGGTCAGTGAAATTGAAGTTTTTCGCTTTGCTCATCCAAAAAAATAATTTTGTGAAATTTGAACGCAATCAAAAATTATTTCTCAAAAAAAAAAGCAATTTTACGCTTTTTTTTGTTTTTTAAATTACGCCATCCAACCACGCGCCTGAAAAAGCTTTTGCGAAGCTTCCTTGTTGTTTTTACATAAAGAGATTTGGTGCCAACAGCTTACCCGGTTAAAAAAAAAAATATATATACTATTTTTTCTTCTTTTTTCTCGTCGTATTTTCCAAAATTTGGCACGCTCAAAATTTGTGAGGGCTGGGACTAACTGGAGACAACTTTTGTTTTTGGACTTGGAATAAAAGTTATAAATACTTTGAAAAAAAAATAAGCTTCAATAATAATAACAACAAAAATGTAGTTTGACAAATTATTATAATGCTTTAATTTTAATGCTTTCTTGTTCGTTAGGCTTAATTATTACTAACGATGACAAGCATTTTGTAAATTAATACAAGGTATTACATTTTTCTTTTACATTCCTGTGTGAAAGTCCTTGAAGCCAATTGATATCTCTTGATAAGCATAAATAGATGTTACACTTTTAAACAACGTGTGCGGGTCCGTTTTTTGCACCCAGGTAAACCGACAGCACTGCGGCGCTTTGATGAAGCCCAACGACCGGCTAGTGGGTCGTGACTGTCAAAAACGCTTGCCCCATTCCGGGGACGTTTGCTGGGCGGTACCTTTTTTCTTTTTGGCTCATCAGCTTCATTTTTTTTCAGCTCTAGCCTCCTGAAAATGTGAACCAAGTTTAATATTACTTTTTTTAGGCCTACAACATTTTTTATGAAAAGCAATTTATTTTAACGAGTGTTTCATTTCTTACCTCTTGGTGTCGTGGGTTTTACGTGTGGATACTGTTAGTGTCCTCTCCGAGCGTAAAGACGGAGCTTAAACAGGTCCATTATATTTTTTGGGGGAACTGCCGTTGCAAGGCATTCAGCCCCGGTACTGGAACCAAATTTTACAATCACAAGGTCGATGCAATGTAAAGCAACTTTGAGCGTCCACTTCTTTGTTTTAACTAGGAAAACGCTAAAGTCCCGCCGCGTTGATGGATGACTTTTTTAAAAGTTTTTTAGTTTGCGTGGGAAAATTTTTTACTTTTGCAAGTGCTTTGTTTTTTCTGCCGACGCATTGTAGTGATTGTTGTCAAGTTCAAATTGTTTCTTGTTAATTTGTTATTTTTTTAACGTAAAAATCTTACATTAAAAGCTATTTTCTATGGTTTTCTGGCTAACTTTTTTCAACCTTTTCTTTCAAAAGGTACTACATCACCATAAAACCTTAATTCCCATGTATAATATGAACGTTGTAGCCCCACCCGTTTGGTCAAATTGGCCCAAATGGCACGAAAATATCGCACTAAAAATCGAAAAAAATCGTAAAAATACGATATTCATGAAATATTTCTTCGATTGTACCCAAAAACGTGGCAAGTCAAAGTTCAGAGAAAACGAAGGTCGTGTCAAATTTTCATCAAGATCGCATATGCCTGTTTGCCCGATAGAGAGCGAACAAACAGGCAGAAAAACGAAAAAAAAAAAAAACAACAAAAAAACACCCGAGCTAAATTTTTTGGGGGGTCGGTGAAATTGAAGTCTTCGCTTCGCTCATCCAAAAAGGTGCGGTAAACTTCCATTTGCTCATCGCAAATGTCCACCCCACCCTGTTTTTGTTGTATTCCCGCACAACTGCAGAACAGTTGACCTCTATGTATTTATTCTCCTTCTTGCACCAACCCCTCAACCTCACTTGTCGGTTCTGCTCCCCGGAAAGTTGAAATCATGGTGACAACCCCTTTTAGTCCTTCCACCGAGTTATACCAACCTGTCCCTCATCTCGACAGAACTCTTCCATTTCGCCACGAACCATCTTTGTATATGATTTAAAAACAGCGTTGCGAATTCTGTTAGTCATAATCGTGCCCGTTCCCAGCCGTGTTTCCGTTCGTTGCTTCGAATCCCAGGTTTAGCATTTCATCCATATAAGTAAAACGTACTAAAATAGCGATCAAAGTACACATATGCACCAACTGGCAAGGTTTCAACTAACCTCACACCCCCAGATGGGCCTAACCCCAATCTAGTTCCTAATAGCTTCGTTGTCCCACCCCTTTGGTAAATTTCAAAATCCATCACCATTCCTTTTGACGTTTTTCACAACAAAATTTTGAAGACCAACAGGCCCTAGGTTTGTTCTTAACGGCCGTAAGGTGGGGTGAATAGTGTAACCTTTTGGTCTGATTAAGACAATTACAAAAATATTTAAATATTAATTCGTTCACGCCTTTCAAATTGTATAATTATTTTGAATAATTAATTACATTTAAATAATTACATGAACTATTTCAGCCAATAATATTTCATTTTCATTGTGTTTTTGACAATTTTTTCAGCCACGCGTATAAATAAAAACTAGTGTTTGTGCTACGTATCCGCGTCGTCATGGCCAGCTGCGTGATTACGTAATCGCTGTCCCGTGTACTCTGTGTGCAGGAATCAAATAAACATGTCACAATCGTAACTTTATGCTTGGGAATGGAATTTCTTTTTCGTCCCCCCGCTGCATCATCGTAACATTATCGGCAAGTGCACCCGAACTCTGGTCATTCAGTGACGTCCCCAAAAAAGCTTGTGGAGTGTGGAACCCTTACTTTTATCAACATTTGGCGCAACCAACTTGCACATGCGTGCATAAAATCTCCGACCGAATGACGTCGCGGTCGACTTTGTGTCTGATTTGTGTGCTCTTTTGAATGGTTGGTATCAATAACTATCTGATTTTCCCTCATGCAACTACGTCACGTTCTCAAAGCGTGAGAATAAAAACTTGGAGAAATCTTAGCTACAAAGCATCTACCAACCCTCAAATTACCACCACTTCTGCATGGGCGTAATAGAATAAGCCAATTACAACACTCAATTCCGTGACTACGTCACAAAATCTTCAGACGAAACGAACGCGAGCAGAGAAGGCTGATTCTTCAAAACACACTTACTTTGGGTCTCTCGAGGGGACCTTTTACTCCGGGGGGGGGCTCTAGACAGGGCGGATCAACCAGGAACTTGGGCGAGAATTTGGAACTTCGATCGTTTGGATTTTGGAAATTGGAACGTGGCAGAACTTGGGGCGAGAATTTGGAACTTCGATCGTTTGGGATTTTGGAACTTGGAACGTGGGGGAGACTTGGGCGAGAATTTGGAACTTTGGAACGTGGGCGAGAACTTGGGCGAGAATTTGGAACTTTGGGGGAGAAAATTTACCCCTGGGCCTGGTCAATATCTACAATATCTACAAATCTACGAATCGCGATAAACACGGTAAAACAAAACTTGCTATCTACAACGAACTTTAAAAAAAACCTTTTATAAAATGGCTGGCTATCTTTTTATTATTGAGAACTTTTATTATTGGGAACTTTTGAGAATTTGATGTTTTTGTAATTGTAAATGTAACATAACTTGATTTGATTCATTATAATTGTATTTTGAAACTGGTTTTGTTAATTTGTGTTAACCTTTCGTTGTCTGTCTGTCCCACTCAATATTTTATTTCAGTTTTCTATAAATTAAACTTCAGCAGTTGGCAAGACTGCATACTGACTTGAGCACTTGAGCTAGACCGGCGCACTCTTCTAAGGTTGGTAATTGTTTTTATCAACAGCTGTTTGACTTTGAGTGACAGTAAATTTGTTTGATTGTTTTTGGATTTTGGATTTTGGATAGCTTTTATTGTTTTAATTTGTTGTGGGAAGGGCTATTTAGCGACATTGGCTTCAACTAGTGGGGCTTGTTTGTCTATTTAGAACAGTTTTGTAAGTTAACTTCTTGTTATTTCAACATGAATCATAGTAAACCAATGAGATATTTTTTTAAATTATAGCTATGTGGTTCCTTTAAATAATATAACCAACCATTAACAGAGTATATGAATATTTATATTTTATTTTTATTTTTATATTGTGCGTTCCTATTCACCTCCATGTGGGGTCAATAGGAACAGGGATATAAAATGCCTGAAAATACATATAGATATGCTAGCTGTTCCTATTAACCCTAGCCAGGGGTCAATAGGAACACAAATTACATTTAAAAAATATATCTTGATAATGGAGTCCTACGTTTATAAGATATTTAACTCTTCCCAGATAAAGAGAAATGACAAAGTTTATCAGCTCTCTTAAATGTGCGAATGCTTTTCATAACATTGAGGCTGATTTTCTATTATAAAGGCTGCGGTTGTCAAGTTTAGTCTATTTTTAGAGGAAACTGCAAAATGTTGTGTACCAACTACAAAAAACCTTATGTGAGCCGTTTAAAAAGAGCGGCAATTACGAATTTAGTATTATTTAGAGGAAGTTTTGTTCCTATTCACCCCATAGTTCCTATTCACCCCATGTTACCGGTACTGACGTATAGATTGCAGCGGCCAGTGAACGGAATCATTTGCTTGTCTATTGAATAATGCTCGGCAGTGCGTGGAAGCTGGAGGCAACAGTTTCTTACAGTATCAATGATGGCTGCACCTTCCATAATTTATTTGTATTTTTAATTTCATCGGCTACATTTTCTGTGTTTACAAAGTGTAGGGAGGTACGGAGGGCAAAAAACCGGTCCCTCGGCATTACACTAGCAACTAGGCCTATGTCCAGGTTGTTTTGCCAGTACATACGTACGCGTGGGAACTTTATATACCCCATCACAACATGCATCCCAAACATTTTCTTGACTTCAATGTCTTTTGTTTTCATTTCTTTCTCTAATTTTGCTAGAGCATACATATTAGTGAACGTGGCTGCACTTTCAAAGAATCCGCTGGGAAATACTCTTCAAAATATGAAGAGGATTCCTTACCACTGGAAAATAAATGGGACCATCAGGAAAAATCACATCCTTCTCTGAAAAACCGTCCTTCCTCCAGTGAAGTTATTTTGGGGTGGCCTAGGTCTAGCCCTAGCTCTCTCTCTCAGCTGCTTGGCCTCACTGCTACTGGGACCCTAGGGTTTTTGACAGGGTCTAAGATCTACAGATCTACAAACATTTCTTATTCATCGTCACTGCTAGACGCATTGACCTCAAGATCATAATCATCATCTTCAAATCTGGATAAAGATTATTCTGAAGGCATTGGAAATCATCATCATCACTTGGAAATTCTTCTATGTCCGAATTTTGTAGGAGATTGTATATTTCTTCCGACCTTGGTACTGTTAATCAAAATAATATATTTCTTTAAAGTCCTAAACTCTTATTTCAACCTATCAATGCCAGTTTGCAAAGAAGTAAACAAAAAAGTAGGGTTAGAGTTAAAATAATTAAATACAGTGGTCAGTCCCAGCACTCACAAACGTGCTACTAAATATTTAGCATGTCAATTTGGCCACAAAACATTAATAAGGGAGGTAACCATTGTGGATCATACATGAAACTTAATTTACAAGCCATTTAATTTGGTGTAAATAAAGTATTTAATACAATAATGACTACTTACAGCAAAGTTGAGTCATGTTGACTGACAGTTTTGAAAACCCAAGTTTTATTCCCGCGTGCTGCTATCTGTGTGAGATTATTCGAACCATACCACCGCTTTCCTTGATGCATTGAACACTTACAAACGTGATGATTCAAATATTCAAGCGGTAAAATTCAAAAACTGAACACTCACGTTCGTGAGTACAGGGTCTGTAAGGGATAATATGGGGATGTGTTGTCCCATGGTGATGGTGAGTGTAGTGAAACCGTCACGGGGATATAGGGATGTGTTGTCCCATGGTGATGGTGAGTGTAGTGAAACCGTCACGGGGATATAGGGGATGTGTTGTCCCATGGTGATGGTGAGTGTAGTGAAACCGTCACGGGGATATAGGGGATGTGTTTCCCATGGTGAAAGGTGAGTGTAGTGAAACCGTCACGGGGATATAGGGATGTGTTGTCCCATGGTGATGGTGAGTGTAGTGAAACCGTCACGGGATATAGGGGATGTGTTGTCCCATGGTGATGGTGAGTGTAGTGAAACCGTCACGGGGATATAGGCAGTGTTGTAAAAGTTACTTTTGTAAAGTAATTCAGTTACAGTTACAGTTTACTTGCTTGCGATAGTAATTCAGTTACAGTTACAGTTACTTATTGCCAAAGTAATTGAGTTACAGTTACAGTTACTTTATGAAGTAACTGAGTAACTTTTTAAGTTTCTTTCTTAAAAATGCATTACTAACAGCGTGACAGATTTTTTTACAAAAAATTATTACTCAAACTGTTTTTATCCTTCATTACTACTACTCATTATGGAACAAAACAATTAATATTTTTTAGTTATATTAATAATAATTGTACAGAAATGATGCAACCACCAACCCTTGCTCATGAAAATAAATTGCAACATAAGAAAATATCGTTTTTTTATTAGTTTTAACGATGTAGCATAGTGGGTGAAACCAACTAATCTGATGATGATAATTAGAAAAATATGGAAGAGCAAAATATTTGTATCAGGTTATGTGGTGAAGACATTACATTAATTATTATATTATTATTATTATTATTATTATTATTATTAGGCCTAGTTCTGAGGACTCTACATTGACAACTGCTTATCGTGGGACATCCATTCTGATTATGTAGCAAATTAAATAAGCTCTAATATTATATATGTATACTATGTAAAATGAAAACATTCAGATAGGAGTTTGCTATTGATAGTGTACTATGCCCTGATTGAGTCACATTTGAGCTATGGATTAATAGTGTGGGGTAATAGGCCTACATTTAAAACCATTTTCATCGGATCTTTGTCATGCAAAAAAAAGCTGCAAGAATAATAGGAAAAACTAAGAAGCACTGTGTAGTGTCAGCTGTCAGCTTGGTTTTTGTCAAAATGCCAACATAAAAAAGTGCAACAAATATTTACTCCTGAAGGAATGAAACTAAATTCAATACAATCTACTGTTTAATCTTCCGATGGGTTTTTATTCACTATCTTTGATTCTGCAGACACTTTATTAATTGGATGAGCGAAGTGAAGGCTTCAATTTCACTAGTCACCCAACGATTTCACTGATCCCCCAAAAAACGGCATATGCGATATTGATAAAAATTTGAGGGGACCTTCAAAATCTCTGAACTTAGACTTTCCATGATTTTGAGTACAATTGATCAAATATTTCTTATCTTATGATTATAGTACTTTTACGTTTTATTTTTATGAAACTTTATGGGAACGTTTAAAATCACTGAAATTATATATTTTATGATTTTAGAGACATTTAAAGAAATATTTCTCATAGAAATCGTACTTATACGATTTTTTCCCGGTTCATAATACAATATTTTCGTGACATTTGGGACGATTCTGACCGAACGGGTAGGGCTACAACGTTCATATTTTACATTGACATTAAGATTATGGTGATGTAGTGCCTTTTGAAAGAAAAGATGAAAAAGTTGGTCAAAACTCAGAGAAATAAAGGTTTTAATATAAGCCTTTTACACGTGTATAATTAAAAAATAATAACAAGTTACTATAGAAAAAGTAATGAGATCCCAATTAAAAACGTAATCAAGGGACAGAAATATTAAAAAAGCTCATCCATAAACGCGACTGGAAAAAGCGTTCGCGAAACGGCCTAGTAGAATTTAAAGGAATTGTCTATCTATTGCAATTTTTCGTTGCAACTAGCAGTTGCTTTGATTTATTGTGGTCATGTTGACCAAGACCAATTAAGCAATAGGAATGCAAGTGGAGTAAGCAGAAAAATTTGCTCCATACTAGGCGTACCAAAACAAATAATAAAAAAAATATATTGTTTTAGTTTCAGACGTTGTGATATTATTTTATTTTTACATAACTGAACTGTAAACATGCATGGTTGGCAAAAGTAACTGTTAAAAATTAACTGAAAACTGAGTATAATTACTTTTAAAAGTAATTCAGTTAAAGTTACAGTTACCTTAAAAAAAAGTAATTGAAATAGTAATTCAATTACTCAAAAAGTAACTAATTACTTTTACTCAATTACTTTTACTCAGTTACTTTACAACACTGGATATAGGGATTGCCGTGATTGTGTCGCTTCTTAGTGACGAGGTTTGTAGTGCTTCTGTGCTTTGTGTTGTGAGGATAGGAAGGGTACTGGTGTGGTTGTAAGCCCTATTGTGGAATATGGTAGGACACGCTGTCCTACGTAGCATTTGTTACGGGGTGCGCCAAGGGGGTGTTATGTCCTGGGGTGGGAAGTGGTAGCCCTGCTATGACATGTTCTCTTGAGTTTATAGGGATTGATAGTAAAGTTGTTCCATTCTCTCTTGGTAAGGGAAGAAGAAACAGAGATGGCGTCAGGGTTGTTTGTGTAAGTTTCCTAGTTAAGCTTGATGTGATTTTATTTGTTGTGTATAATATTACTAGGTGCTGACTGCTGACAAGAGACGAGGTGTACATTAGTAAACTTGAATGAGGTCTATGAGTAATGCTGAGCTACTTTTTGTCCGTCTAATCTAGGCATTGAAATGAACTTGGAGTCTTCTTGTACTTCTGTGGTTTTATGGATGTGGCATAGTTGAACATTCATGTTTTTATTTATGGGTAATAGCTATATGACAGTATTGTAAACAAAATATTTTACCTTCACGCAGTACCTACATCATTTTGCAGCTCTTAGCATATTTCATATTTTCTTAATGAAATGACCCAGAACTCACCACGAGGAGGTGACTGCAATTCGAGTTCCACCCACACCCTACCCAACCATCCAACCTTTTCGGTGTTTTTTTTTTTTAACCTACTGAGATTCTTAGAACAGTTAGGTTTAATTAGATTAAACAATAATTGGACTCATCATGTTCTTTAAGTAAATATCTATATATTAAATTAAAGTGTGTTAAATAGCAATGGAACAACTTCAAGACTGTAAAGCAGTTTTAGTTTTCTATCACCTAAATTCTTCTTATTCTTCTAATTTTGGGCTCTTTTTCTCTCCGGTTGATCTACCAAACCTGCAGTTTCTTTATCATTTCATTTAGCTCATGTCCTAAGACCTTTGCGACTGGTGATTTAGCAATCGAAACCAGCATGATGTCTTTATCGTCAAATCTTTTTCGTAGATGATGTGTTTCTTCAGTTTTTCTACAAAAACTGACACTTTGGCCACGTATTCCTCTCCTAAGATTTTATCTGATCTTATAACGTATCTGTGGAAATAAGGTATCTTCATCATTTGAATTACATCGCTAGTATTATCCAATACGTAAGCTATGTCATGGAAAAACGTTCTGCGCAAATTTCCAGAAAAGCCATTTAATTTTAAAATGGTCCAGTTGCAACAATCCGCACTTTCTAGTTCATAGCATTGTAGTTGATCTTCTTGGATAACTGTTTCTATGTCCTTGCATAGCAAGTCGACCATTTTAACGTTGTAGGGCGATGCTCCAACGCTGTTTTTCCACTCCAGCGTAGTGTTTTCTGACCTTCTTAAACCTCTAACAGCGCCTTTGAGTTGTGACACAAAGTGTGCATTATTACTAATAGTTTTATTCTCGAAGAACTGTTTCTTGAGTTTTGCTTGAATTTTTTCTTTGATGTATTTTATTACTTGATTCTCCTGGAATGTGTTCGACATGTTAACTTCAAATGTTTCTTTTACTGAGCGTTCTAGAATTCGTGTCATCGGGCAATTTGATCTATCGTTTTGTGACGGATCTGCTTGATTGCAGTAGACAATGAAGTCCCGTAACCTTTCATTATAATCATCTTCAATCCACTTAACCTTCTTTAGTTTATCAATTTGCTCCTGCAATTTCAGTTTTTCTTCCTCTATTTTGATCATTGGAAGTTTCGTTTCACAGTCTCTTATTAGATCTTGATGTTCTTTTCTCTTTTTGTTGACATATCTCTTCGTCTCATTATCGACAACATCAGTTTTAAAACTGAACCCGCAGCTGTTTTTATCAATGCCCGTTTTCAAAAGACTGTCATACAGGCTATTCCTGTACACTATTTTTTCATTCACATTCGTATCTTCCAATGCAGAATTGGTGTACAAGACATAACTAATTTTTGAACTCTCGTAACCATGTTCTAGCAAAAAAGTCTCTAACTCAACCTTGCGTGCAACACCGGCGCGTACGTAGCTGAAGCAACTGAATCTGTTCTCTGCCTTGTTGGCGTGTTCTTTTGAGGTAAGCATTTTCCTGAAGTCAATCCTTCTAGCCTTGGTATATTTCAATTGGCATACTACCAGCGACCAATTTCTTTTTCCTTCGCTGATTTCGTTCTCGTGCAGGTAGAAAGCGTCGTCATACGGGTACGATGCGCTGATGTTTGTGCATAGGAGAAACGTGTGATGAAGGTGTAAACCTTGAAGGAATATAAATGTAAGAAGATCAATCTCAAATTGATGTCCTTGTTGAGCTTCATCGCCGGTTCCCGGTTGTGGTTTGTAAGTGATTCCGGGCTCCTCACTTGAACTGGAAACAAAACAGCAATATTAATCATAATGAACAATGTAAATTAATAATCAACATTGCCTGAAAATAAACTTTTATCAGATGATGGTATAAATATTGTGTCAGTAAAATTAAACATTTACCTACAAACGGGAAAAACGTCATTTTTGGATGAGCGAAACGATGACTTCGACTTCACTTAACCCAAGAAAAATAAACCTTTTTTGTCTGTTTGTTTGCTTTCTACCAAGAAAACTAGTAGGGTCATTTTCGACACTTTTGTGACCGTTGAGAGCGAAGTACAATAATTTCTCAACGGATTTGTCCTTTAAGAAGGTTTTATAACAAATTAAGCCCCCATGACCCTCGCGAAAATGTAGGCATACTCCGCCAGAGTCCAAAATCCAATATGGCGGCCACTTGCCATGTCTGAAACTATCTTTGCAATGGTTTAGTTAGCCTAAAGTATCGCGTAGTATGTGGTTTTTATGGTTTTGAGGGTCGAGAAATTAGTTTCTGGTGATTAGACCAATTTTTTAAGCTTCGAATCCAAGATGGCCGTCGATTTGCAGCCTGGAATACCCAGTTTCTCGATATCTTTGTAGAACATTCATATAAGACTCGAATGAAAGCCCTGTTCATATAATTTTGTATAATTGACAGTAGAGCTACCAGAAAGTGCTCATAGCTCTGCTTATTAGTCAAAATTTCAGTAATAATACGAAATTATGCGCTCTTTTTTAGACAATTGAGCGATTTTCTAAGAGGTTGTGATAAGAGTGGTTACGGCACATGAATTGAGAGCAAAGTACAATTTCTCAACGGATTTGTCCTCTAAGAAAGTTTTATAAAAAATTAGCCACCATGACCCTCGCAAATGTTTGGGCATACACCGCCAGAGCCCAAAATCCAATATGGCTGCCATTTGCCATGTCTCACTTATCTTTGCACTGGTTTGCCCTACAATAATGCTTGGTATTTATTTTTAGGGTATTTTGGGTCATGTATTTTATTTTTAAAGTCGTTTTGGCGATTTGACCTATCTTTTTACCTTTAAATCTAAAATGGACGTCGATTTACAGCTCGGAATAGTAATTGGCTTGTTCACGCAAAGCTCCACGCAGATCGCGCCACTGCACTAACCCCCAAAACCAGGGTCCACTAGATACTTATTCCGAGCTGCTTGTTAGGTATCTAGTGGACCCTGCCCTAAGACCGTGGCGGTGTTTGAAATAAACTATGTATAGCAGGCTCTGCATTGTCAAATCTGTATGCTTCCTCGATTGTTTGTTTACGTATTGTTTTACCATTCCTTCTTTAATCAATGGTTTTACGTAAGTAGTCGTACGGCCTATTTGAAGTAATTTTATTCAATAGCATATTTTGTTTGTTTAAACTTTTAAACAATGAAAACGTGAACGATAGGAAAATTAAAATAAGAGCTGAAAGCACATGGCGCCGTTGAAGTCTAAACCTGGGGCCTAGCACTGTTATTGAGATTAGACCTAGGCCTACTATGGAATAAGGCTACTAAGGACTAGGGCCTAGGCTTTTCTTCAGCATTAGATGTAGACCTAGGCATATCAATATCATGGTATTATATGTGGTATTATAAATTAACAAGTATAGGCCTAGGCCCTACTTGCATACGCCTCAGCAAAGCCTAGGGCTTAGTCCTAGCCAGTGTTGATTTGTTGACATGAGAGAGGTTACGTAGGCAGGAGGCCGAATAAAGACACAATTGATGGGTCCTCTGCAAGAAGGGCCTAACTAAAAAATAACCAAGCTGAGATATAAAGGTTTAAAGTTTTTACTGCTTCCCACACATAATACAGTTTGAATATTAGTTATGTAGGCTTGAACAGGCACATATTATGTAATAAATGAAATAACATATTATCATCAAGTGAATTAGTATCTAGGCTTACTAGCATGTAGCCTTCTCCTATTGGCATACTAGCATGTAGCCTACGGCCAGCGACTATAGCCATGCAGTTGAGCAATCTGACGCGCGAATACATGCGCGCTTCCTCTTCATCGGGCAGGTGCCGCGACCTGGCGGAGCGTGACTGAACAACTACGGATGGCTTATACGATGCACGGGACATTGGAGGAGCCGTCCATAGCATTTTCGGCAAGAAGGGCCTAACTCGAGTTAGGCCCTTCTTGCAGAGGACCCATCAATTGTCAGTATATTATGTGTGATTGTATTTATTTGTAGTAATAAACACGACAGTATGCCCTCCTCTCTCCTTACACGAATACACACAGCAATTGGGCATTTTGCTTTCAACATAAAACTATGCAAACTGACAGTAAAAACAGTAGGCTGCTGACAGCTATGAGCAGCCATGACACCCGCAAGTTGGGCTATCACCGCCGTCTACACTCTACATCCGCCTTTACAGGCATCCAGACGGCGGTGGGGGGTTAGTACAATAGCGCAGCGTGGTGAGTAAAAGTCGCAGTGAACAAGCCAATTGGATGAGCGTAGCGAAGATTCCATTCTACTACACTGGAGAAAAAAATCCGGAATGTTTATCTTTTTTTCTTTTTTTTCTTTTGTATTTTTGTGTGTTTGTTAACACGATTTCGGCTAAACCGATACTCCAATTTCAATGAAATTTTATGGAGGCCTTTGAAATCTTTGAACTTAGAACTGCCACGTTTTTGAGCGCAATCGGAAAATTATTTCTCATTAGAATTGCAACTTTACGATTTTTTTCGAATTTTAAAAAAATTCTTCAGCTTATAACACCTACATGCTTTATCCGATTTTAATGATTTTTTCACATAACCTTAACCACATAACCACCTGAATCTAGGTATTCGTGTAAAATTTGAGCGCAATCGAAAAACTATTTCTTATGAAAATCGAAATTTTACCTTTTTTTCTTTTTTAAAACAATTCTTTGACTTATAACACCTACATGCTTTATCCTATTGGAATGATTTTTTCAAGAACCTTTATTTTATGAATATATACATCGTGTAAAATTTGTGCGCAATCGAATAACTATTTCTCATGAAAAATTACGACTTTTTCCTTTTCAAAATTGACGATTAATTTTAAAAAAAATTTAAGTTAATTTTTTTTAAATTTAATTTAATATAATTTTAAAAAATCTTCAACTAAGTAATGATTTTTTCACAGAACAACTGAAATCCGCATAACACATGGCAGCTCAATGCACCAATTACGCGCATCCAACAACGCGGCGGGACCTAAGCGTTTTCCAAGTATAGAAACATTTGCAATTTCGTGGCAGTTTTAGTGATAGAGCGTTGTACATGGTATCAATCTATTCGTATTGAACCGCAGATAAACAATTCTAATGGTGACCATCTTTTTCTGTGTCCAAGACCTGCCATAGTCGTTCCGATAGACCCCCAAATTTACGAGAATTGTCTCAATCGGAATGGCAAAGGTTCACATATACCGTTCGATTCCCAACACCCACAGCTTTAATTTTAAGCTTGATTAACTCAACATTTCGTTCGCCTTCATAGCGTCGCGAGCTATGAACACGACCGACGCTCAATTTTTTCGTCCGCACATTGACAACTTGAATGTAAAATTTCTTTGTTATAAATGCACTTACAGACATCATCCTTATGTCCATGTTTTTACCACTAGGAAAACGCTTAAGTCCCGCCGCGTTGTTGGATGAGCGTAATTGGTGCATTGAGCTGCCATGTGTTACGCGGATTTTCTGTTGTTCTGTGAAAAAATTATTGCTTAGTCGAAGATTTTTTTAAATTAAATTAAATAAAATAAAAATTAACTTAATTTTTTTAATAAATCGTAATTTAAAAAAAATTAAAAATCGTAAAATTGCAATTTTCATAAGAAATAATTATTCGATTGCGCTCAAATTTAACACGAGTATATAAATTGATAAAATTAAGGTTCTGTGAAAAAATCATTACAATAGGATAAAGCATGTAGGTGTTATAAGTCAAAGAATTGTTTTAAAAAAGAAAAAACCCGTAAAATTTCGATTTTCATGAGAAAATAATTTTTCGATTACGCTCAAATTTCAAACGAATATCTTAATTCATAAAATTAAGGTTCTGTGAAAAAATCATTACAATCGGATAAAGCGTGTAGGTGTTATAAGTCGAAGAAATTTTTAAAAAATCGAAAAAAATCGTAAAATTGCGTTTTTTATAAGAAAAAATTTCCCGATTGCGCTCAAAAACGTGGCAGTTCTAAGTTCAGAGATTTCGAAGGCCTCCATAAAATTTCATCGCAATCGGAGTATCGGTTTAGCCGGAATCGTGTTAACAAACAGACAAAAATACAGAAAGAAAGAAAGAAAAAGAAAAAAAAAAAAAACATTCCGGATTTTTTTCTCCAGTGTAGTGAAATGGAATCTTCGCTTCGCTCGCTACGCTCGCTACGCTCATCCAATTAAAATAATACTAGGAAAACGCTTAAGTCCCGCCGCGTTGTTGGATGAGCGTAATTGGTGCATTGAGCTACCATGTGTTATGTGGATTTTCTGGTGTTCTGTGAAAAAATCATTCCTAAGTTGAAGATTTTTTTAAAATTAATTTAAATTAAATAAAAAATAAACTTTAATCTTTAATTTTTTTAATTAATCGTAATTTTAAAAAAGAAAAAAAATCGTAAATTTTCGATTTTCATAAGAAATAGTTATTCGATTGTGCTCAAATTTCACAAGAATATATTAATTGATAAAATTAAGGTTCTGTAAAAAAATCATTACAATCGGATAAAGCATGTAGGTGTTAAAAGTCAAAAGAATTGTTTTAAAAAAGAAAAAACACGTAAAATTTTGATTTTTATACGAAATAATTTTTCGATTGCCCTCAAATTTTACACGAATATCTTAATTCATAAAATAAAGGTTCTGTAAAAAAATCATTAAAATCGGATAAAGCATGTAGGTGTTATAAGTCGAAGAAATTTTTTAAAAATCGAAAAAAATCGTAAAATTGCGATTTTGATGAGAAATAATTTTTTGATTGTGCTCAAAAACGTGGCAGTTCTAAGTTCAGAGATTTCGAAGACCTCCATAAAATTTCATCGCAATCGGAGTATCGGTTTAGCCGGAATCGTGTTACCAAACAGACAAAAATACACGAAGAAAAAAGAAAAAAAAGAAAAAAAAAACATTCCGGATTTTTTTCTCCAGTGTAGTGAAATAAAATCTTCACTTCGCTGGCTTCGCTCGCTACGCTCATCCAATAACGTACTTATTATACGTCTTAATACATAAATACAGTCTGTTTCATGATCAAATAAACCTCAAGATACTGTTTTTTAAGAACACGCACCGCTTTCGTTTGATGGCAAAGGTAGAGTTTTAAAAAAAATGGCTATTCAAATGCTCAATATAATAGTTAATGATGTTAGCAACAAAATGGCTATCTTAAATTTGGCCATAAATATTACAGATACACTGTAAATAATAAAATACCTGAAGCTGCGCGTGGCACCCGAGTATAGGGAAAAACGTACTATATCACTGTAAAATTCCTTCTAACTAGGAAAACGCTAAAGTCCCGCCGCGTTGATGGATGAGCGTTTTTGTAAGTTTTTACTTGTTTGTTTTTTTTTTTGCGCAGGACCACTTTTTCTTTGCAAGTGCTTTTTGAATGCATTTTAAGTGATTGTTGTCAAGTTTTTATTGTTACTTGTTAATTTTCATTATAAACCTCAAAAAACTCATATTTAAACCTTTATTTCTATGGATTATGGCTAACTTTTTCAACTTTTTCTTTCAAAAAGCAATACATCACCATTACTTTAATGTCCATGTGAAATATGAACGTTGTAGCACCACCCGTTTGGTCAGAATCGGACCAATGTCACGATAATATCGCACTAAAAATAGTAAAAAATCGTAAAAGTACGATATTCGTGAGAAATATTTCTACGAATGTATCAAAAAAATCGTGGCAGATCTAAGTTTAAAGATTTCAAAAGTCCGCAGAAAATTTCATCGCAATTGGAGGATCGGTTTTTTCGGAATCGTGTTAACAAACACACAAAAATACAAACAGAAAAAACAAGAAAAACGAAAAAAAATCGTAAAATTGCGATTTTCATAAGAAATAATTTTTTGATTGCGCTCAAAAAGGTGGCAGTTCTAAGTTTAAAGATTTCAAAGGTCTCCAGAAAATTTCATCGCAATTGGAATATCGGTTTAGCCGGAATCGTGTTAACAAACACACAAAAATACAAACAAAAAAAAATACGAAAAACGAAAAAAAATCGTAAAATTGCGATTTTCAAGAGAAATAATTTTTTGATCAATTTTTCGTACGGTGCAGTTCTAAGTTCAGAGATTTCGAAGGTCTCCATAAAATTTCATCGCAATCGGAGTATCGGTTTAGCCGGAATCGTGTTCACAGACACACAAAAATAAAAAAAGAAAGAAAAAAAGAAAGAAAGAAAGAAAGAAAGAAAGAAAGAAAAAAATCATTCCGGATTTTTTTCTCCAGTGTAGTAGAATGGAATCTTCGCTTCGCTCGCTACGCTCATCCAATTAAAGTAAATTCATTATTTTTCACTCTTGACCGTAATTAAAGCAAATCCTGATTAGAATAAATGTAATTCAAACAAAAAAGTACAGTCAGTTTCCAAAAGTGGGTCCCCATTACATATTTTTAAGAAATTGACGGTTTGCAAAGACAATTGTCCAGTGGATATGATTATAGTTGTATGTTAGATATAATTATCTCCTAGCTGGGATAAAACATAACCTGATACCCATTCTTTGCGATTATGGCTTTACGAATAGTTGAATTCCTGAAAAAATATATGTCACAGCAGCGTGTGTCCCTCAATATTTTCTATCACATATTCCCACTTCAATGTCAAATTACTTACTTTGAGCATAGCGTTTAAGCGTTTAAAACATTTATTCTGAGGTATCTTACATAAGCAAAAGCATTGTTTCAGGGAAAAATAAAGAATATGTAGTTATCGACTGTTCCAAAAAGTGGGTCCTTAAGTGTTTAACTAGTAAATAAATATTTATATACGTATTGTATTCATTGTTAATTTTTCATTGCGACAATTACACCATGTACATGTACATTGTTTAGCTATTAATGTCATTACATCAAGACACAATATAATAGTAGACATAAAGGCAATAGGCCTATAACTGTCAAATAAAAAAAAACTCCAAACAGTGTAACAGTCCATGAATCACTTTTCATCACAATCAACAGCAATTACCAGCCCACGCGCGCAAGCCACAGATGCACACCTACCCAGACCAGTCTACCTTATCTCTCTCTCTCTCTCTCTTCTCATCCTCGCCCATGAACCATCTCATATCAACTTCTCTGACCTTTGAACATGTAACTTGACTGTATTCTGTGTGTATTCTGTACTGTTTATTTTCATAGTCATACCATAATAATACTGTTATCTATTTTCTAAAGTACCTAGTGAAGTCATCAATGCGGTTTTGCTGGTAAAGGTCACTGTTGGTCAGGCTGTTGGAGTCACTGTTGGTCAGGCTGTTGTCTAGGGTGGATCTCCGTGTCGACTGCTGTATGCAGGATAGGCCATGTTATTTGATTTTTAAAACATTGTTAGTGGTTGAGCCTCTATCTGTGAGACCTGAAACTTTTTGGGAAGTGTGGAACTGTGTCGCGCGTGCGAATCCATACCCCTCGACTAGAACGTTTGGACGTTGGAGTCTTTAATTAGTTTCGCAACCAAGTGGGACCTTGTGGAGACCCTGGACGACATGACAGTGCACCGTGTACCCATCGCTCCCGCGACCTCTTCCAGCCGGATCGAGATTGGTACCTTGGGCAACCGACTCTGTGAGACTTCTGGTAACGTGTTTAATATTTACCGGACGAACTGTAAGTAACTCACTGTACAAACTTTCGTGAAGAACTTGTTCATACCCTCGCGTAGGCCGGCAAGTGAGCCCGACTGTTGTGTACAAGAACTACTGAAGTTGTACGTGGTTATCCACGGCCCCGGCTTGAGAGTGCCGAATAACTTTGTGGAGTAATTTACCTGAACTGTGTTTGAGGGGCGTCTAATAAGTTTAAACTTAACCTAACTGTATATTATTGTTATGTAATTAGGCTAACTTGGTACGTTGGTTTTCATATAGCCAAGCGTGCTTATGCTACTTGTTTGGGCAGGCAGATGAGACCTTGTGAATCTTTTGATGTTTGAACTTGGAGATCTGTTTGTTCACGAGTTCTAACCTATTGTTATATATTTCTGGTTATTAATTGGTGGTATGCTTTATTATATTAAATTTCTATGTATTTCACAAGCACATCTTGCTGGGTTGCCCCTCTGTTATCTTACTTCGACCCCAGGCTTATATTTCTTTGTTTGATAACGCCTGCAGACGGGGACGAGTGACAAAACAAAGTGGCGCCCTATCTAATTATTAAGAGTAGTATTGACGATTGTAACCCCAACTCCCCACGCCCCACTCTACCACCCCATATACCTGAGCACCGGCATAAATGCGTCGCAATAACTGACGTCCGAACGTGGGGCCTGATCTTCTTTTCTTTTGGATTATTTAAGAAAATTGTCAATTGCATTTTTTCATCATGGAGATAATCGTCTAGCTAAGGATGAATTAGAATATGAACTTAACGTGAGAGGGATAACCGATATTTCTTCTGTGGAAGATATGCGAAAATGTTTGAGACGCGTATTGAAGTTAGAAAAAAACGGAACGGTAATGATTAGGCCGATATCGCCAGCAAACATTCAAACAGAATTAGGAATGATTGTTAATAAAATGACCGAAAAAAAACTTTGATTGAAACTTTTGCAGGAGCAAAACTAGACTCAGATTATCGTAAAATCGATACTAAGCTGTGTCACTTGTTAGGGAGGACAGAGCGTATACAGAGTGAGGAACCTGAAGTTATGAAGGAACGCTCACATATATTGAAGGAAATTTTGTGTGCTATGGAAGAATTAGAAGAGCAAAGTACCCCGATGTTGCCAGTTCCCGACAATAGAGAGGACGAAGTCACTGATAAGGCCTACCGACCAGGCTTAAATTTAGGTCCACTGCCTTTACCCACTGACAATGATTCGGACGACCCTACTGATAAACTGGTCAATCAATTTAATTCCCTGTTGCGCGACCAAACCTCTGTAGGGACTAAAGAAAAGTTTATGACCCAGAAATTGAGAGAGCAAATAATAGTATTCAACATGTGCATAGAACACAAGTACCTGTTTCACAGTGGAATATTAAATTCACAGGAGATGGTCAAGGACTTAGTGTAAATGCGTTCATAGAGAGAGTAGAAGACCTATGCGATGCGAGACATGTACCCAGAGAAGACCTTTGGTTATCTGCCATTGATCTTTTCAAGGTTCTGCACTCATATGGTTCAGAGCAATAAGGAATAGGGTCCATTCTTGGCGTGAACTCATCACCTTACTTAGAGATGAATTCTTACCCTTTGATTATGAAGAGGACTTGTTAAATGAGATTAAATCCCGCACTCAAGGAGAGGAGGAACGCTTTGGTATTTATGTTGCCACGATGGAGAACTTATTCCGTCGCCTACCGACACCGATGCCAGAGAGGGAGAAGTTGCGATTGCTGATAAGAAATATTGCTCCTTTCTACAGCGACCGTTTAAGTTTACAGGACATTTCGTCGGTGGACGAACTTCTGCGCCTAGGACGTAAGCTAGAACAAAGCCGCTGGCGAATGGACCGTTTTCGACATCCGACAGCTAATCGTTACCTCCTAGAACCGGACTTGGCTTACAAGGGAACCGTCCCAGGAAATACAACACTCAAGTTGACAGCGCCGCACCTATTCCCGTCGACAATGGTACCGAATTCCAGGGAACCGAGGTAACTGGTTTGAGTTCTTTGTGTTGGAATTGTGCTAAGGAAGGACATTCCTTCCGTTCCTGCCCTAAACCGCGAGGCGGACGTTTTTGCTATGGATGCGGGAATCCTAATGTTGTTAGGTATAGATGTGTGAGATGTAACAAACCGGGAAACGAAATGGGAGGACATCAATGATGCGGGTAGATGCCCTCTTGAACGGACCTCGCAGGAGTGGAAAAATTGGTTGGAAATTGTTCAGAAAAACGCAAACAAGACCCGTCTTGATTATATTTTATCCAAGATACCTGGTCGTGACGACAGAGCCTACCTTACTGTTCAAATCTATGGCATTAAGATGAAGGGATTACTGGATTCAGGTGCCAACAGAACGATTTTAGGGAAGCAGGGCTGGGACATATTATCAAAACTTCGACTACCTACAAGTAAGAGTACCCTAGGAGTTAGTGTTGCCAATGGAAGGACAAGCCCAGTAGATTTCATTGTTGACGTTCCCTTCACGCTTGAAGGACATGTATGCTTACTACCTGTTCTGGTAGTGTTAGAAGTCACCACCCCGCTGATTCTCGGAATCGATTTTTGGCGCAAAATGAACATTATTCCCGATATCACCTCGAATACCTGGACTTTTGCCAACAGTGAAACCGTACCATATGGTGCTGAAGCTGAACCGGTTGCTTTTGGGCTACTAACAAAAGATAACGAAGCTGCTCTTAATGCATTCAGGAAAGAATATGTTGAACCAATCGGAAATTCTCTTGGTTGCACTAATTTAGTAGAACATCGGATTGACACAGGAAGTGCAGTACCTATAAAACAACGTTACTATCCCGTGTCCCCAATAGTGCTGAAGACAATTCATGAAGAAGTTGACGAGATGCTCCGTTTAGGAGTAATTGAAAAGTCTAGTAGTCCGTGGTCTTCTCCGATTTTATTGGTCAAGAAGAAGGATGGTGGGCACCGTTTTGTCGTTGATTTTAGGAAACTTAACGAAGTGACTGTAAGAGACGCGTATCCTCTTCCATACGTGAATAGTATCTTGGACAGACTACGAGGAGCCAAATACCTATCCACATTGGATTTAAAAAGTGCTTACTGGCAGGTACCCCTGGAGAAATCTTCTAGAGAAAAGACAGCTTTTACCATCCGGGTAAAGGTTTGTTCCATTTCTTACGCCTACCTTTTGGTCTACACAATAGCCCTGCGACCTGGCAGCGACTAGTCGACAGTATAGTAGGAACCGACCTGGAACCCTACGTTTTCATCTATTTGGATGATTTCATTATTATAACATCTACTTTTGAGGACACTTGCGCGTGCTCAAGGAAATCTTGTTGCGTTTGCGGTACGCAGGCCTAACCGTAAATACGGATAAATGCAAATTCTGTCTTGATGAACTTAAGTACCTAGGATATGTGGTCAATCAATCGGGTCTACATGTCGACCCCGAAAAGGTAGAATGCATAGTAAATTATCCTGCTCCTACCAATATAAAGGCTGTGAAACGATTTGTGGGAATGACGTCATGGTACCGTCGTTTTATTCCAAACTACGCCATTACGATGTCACCGTTACATGCACTGACAAAGAAGAATGTAACATGGGAGTGGACCTCCGAAGCAGAGGCTGCCTTTTGTTCTGTCAAAGAATTACTTGTTTCAGCCCCAATCCTCACTTGTCCAGATTTTAATCTGCCATTTATCGTACAGGCTGACGCATCCTCCTACGGTATTGGCAGTGTATTATCTCAGCAATTCGAAGAGGGAGAAAAGGTTATTGCCTATTACAGTCGTTCTCTCACTAAAGCAGAAAGAAACTTCACGGTCACAGAGAAAGAGTGCCTGGCGGTAATATGGTCTATAGAGAAGATGCGTCCCTATTTAGAAGGAAGTACTTTCACGGTAATAACCGACCACCATTCCCTTTTATGGCTACATAACCTACGTGACCCCACAGGAAGGTTGGCTCGATGGGCCATTCGATTGCAGCAATATGATTTTAAGATAGTTCACCGAAAAGGAACCGAACATGTTGTGCCAGATGCCCTGTCACGAGCAGTGGCTCCTGCACCAGAGGAAATTGACCTAATCACTGTCTCTGAAAAAAGCCGAGATAAGTGGTACTCTGTGGATGCTGTATCAAGTAAAGGAAAACCCTCAGAAGTATCCCTCCTGGAGAGTAGAGCGATTTCAACTCTACAAACTACTGGACAATCGTCGAGAATGTCACGAAGAGAGTACGTGGAGAATAGTTGTTCCAAAGGATAAACGAAAAGAGATATTAAAAGAATGCCATGATGCCGCCACTGCAGGCCATCTAGGAAGCTTTAAGACTTGGAAGCGAGCATCCCAAACGTACTATTGGCCCAAAATGAGACCCGATATCAACAAATACGTACGTAAGTGTCAAACCTGTGCGCAGTATAAGGTTGAACAGAAAAAACCCGGTGGTCTTATGGGGAAGGAGATTGAGATTGACAAGCCTTGGCAAATGATTTCGACAGATCTGATGGGGCCCTTCCCAAGATCGACCAAACAAAATCGCTATCTGTTAGTTGTGTCCGACTATTTTACGAAGTTCTCCTTGATGTTTCCCTTACGTCAAGCAACAGCGAAATCGGTAGTAAAACACCTTGAAGAAGACGTAATCCTCATGTATGGAGCACCACAACTAGTCCGATGCGACAACGGAACACAGTATATTAGTAAGGAGTTTCAAGAACTCCTAAAGAAGTATGAATCAAGAGCCATCTACAACCCACACTATCACCCGCAAGTAAACCCCACCGAGAGAGTGAATCGAGTGATGAAAACCATGATAGCCAGTTATGTGAATGCTAACCATCGCCACTGGGATAAACATTTGCACGAGCTAGGTTTTGCTTTAAGATCCGCCAACCATGAAGTGACTGGCTTCACGCCAAATTTCCTGAATTTTGGCCGAGAAGTACAACTTTCTGGAAGACATTTTGGGAGGTCGACCCAAGACTAGAACTGACTTTTGGTTCCAGAGATCAGGTAACCAATAAGTTGAAGACCCTCGGAAGCGTTTACCAAGATGTTACGGCTCGACTGAAGAGAGCCTATGAGACAAATAAAAAGGTTTACAACCTACGTCGAAGGCCGGTAGAATTCGCAGAAGGAGAGAAAGTTTGGCGTAAAAATTTTGCTCAATCCGACGCAGCCAACTTTTACACCAGCAAACTTGCCCCAAAATATGTAGGACCCTTCACTGTACGTAAGAAGATATCACCGTTGGTGTATGACTTAGAAAATGAGAGAGGAAAGTCCATAGGCCGATGGCACATAAAAGATTTGAAAATTTTTAATGACGCTGAAGAAGACTTTGATTAGACAGGGTCTAATCATCCGAAGGAAGGAGGGAGTGTAACAGTCCATGAATCACTTTTCATCACAATCAACAGCAATTACCAGCCCACGCGCGCAAGCCACAGATGCACACCTACCCAGACCAGTCTACCTTATCTCTCTCTCTCTCTCTCTTCTCATCCTCGCCCATGAACCATCTCATATCAACTTCTCTGACCTTTGAACATGTAACTTGACTGTATTCTGTGTGTATTCTGTACTGTTTATTTTCATAGTCATACCATAATAATACTGTTATCTATTTTCTAAAGTACCTAGTGAAGTCATCAATGCGGTTTTGCTGGTAAAGGGAGGACACTGTGAATGTATGCGAGTCACTGTTGGTCAGGCTGTTGTCTAGGGTGGATCTCCGTGTCGACTGCTGTATGCAGGATAGGCCATGTTATTTGATTTTTAAAACATTGTTAGTGTTGAGCCTCTATCTGTGAGACCTGAAACTTTTTGGGAAGTGTGGAACTGTGTCGCGCGTGCGAATCCATACCCCTCGACTAGAACGTTTGGACGTTGGAGTCTTTAATTAGTTTCGCAACCAAGTGGGACCTTGTGGAGACCCTGGACGACATGACAGTGCACCGTGTACCCATCGCTCCCGCGACCTCTTCCAGCCGGATCGAGATTGGTACCTTGGGCAACCGACTCTGTGAGGACTTCTGGTAACGTGTTTAATATTTACCGGACGAACTGTAAGTAACTCACTGTACAAACTTTCGTGAAGAACTTGTTCATACCCTCGCGTAGGCCGGCAAGTGAGCCCGAACTGTTGTGTACAAGAACTACTGAAGTTGTACGTGGTTATCCACGGCCCGGCTTGAGAGTGCCGAATAACTTTGGGAGTAATTACCTGAACTGTGTTTGAGGGGCGTCTAATAAGTTTAAACTTAACCTAACGGTACATTATTGTTATGTAATTAGGCTAACTTGGTACGTGGGTGTTCAGATAGCCAAGCGGGCTTATGCTACTTGTTTGGGCAGGCAGATGAGACCTTGTGAATCTTTTGATGTTCGAACTTGGAGACTTGTTTGTTCACGAATTCTAACCTATGTTATATATTCCTGGTTATTAATTGGTTGTATGCTTTATTATATTAAATTTCTATGTATTTCACAAGCACATCTTGCTGGGTTGCCCCTCTGTTATCTTACTTCCGACCCCAGGCTTATATTTCTTTGTTTGATAACGCCTGCAGACGGGGACGAGTGACAAAACAAAGTGGCGCCCTATATAATTATTAAGAGTAGTATTGACGATTGTAACCCCAACTCCCCACGCCCCACTCTACCACCCCATATACCTGAGCACCGGCATGCAGCTTCAAGGCTCGAGTGCATAATGATATATCCTACCGTTACTTACCGTTTATTAAAAATATTTTTAAACTTTTAATAAACAAAGCATATTTTGTACCGGTACTCACATATGGTGCAGTGACATGGCCAGTTGGGGACAAAGAAGAAAGACAAATTGAAGCTGCGGAATTGCAATTTTTAAGGAGTGTAACTGGAGTTACGAAGATTGATAAGATGAGGAGCACGAAGATAAGGAAAGAACTAAGAGTAGAGAGTTTAAACTTTAAGCTAGGGAAAGAAAGGGTGAGGTGGTTTGGCAACATGAAGAGGATGCAAAAGAACAGGATTCCAAAGATGCAATATGAACAAGACGCAGAAAACTAACAGAGAAAAAGAGGGAGGCCCAGCGGAGGGATGAAAAGGATTAACCGGAAAATGAATGGGAAGAACGAAAAAATATGGCAAAAACTTGTGGAGGTCCCCGAGGAAGAAAACAATGACGAGGAAGAAAGTGAAGTAGATGATGCAGAGGAAGAATAGATTATGTGGGAGAAGCGTCAGGCATGGCTTCGATATGCCCGGGGAGCCAATAATGTGGTGGGAACCTCCCACCCCCTACCCGACTTAGTTGGAAATAGGGCTCGATATTAATTAATTAAATAATTTAGTAATTATTGTTGCCACAATAAAAAATTACGCAAAACTTTATTTTTTAAGATAATTAATAAATAAAGAAGTACAGTTTGTACACAGTATTCGTTTGCAGAGAACTCATTTTGCTTCAAACATTGTTTTATATAATGGCTATCTCTAGTCAAAATGAACCGGCGCGGCTTCAGAAATGGTTAATATCTTCCATCATGGAGCTGTGGAGAATTTATTCCTGGAAAGGATTCCAAGGCTCTTTTCCACATATCTGACTGATAGTTTGCACGTTTGATGTGTTTATGAAGTGCGTCTTTACAAGGAGGGACAAAGGTAGATTCTATGGTTCCCCTTTTCGTGCAGAACAACGAATAGCGCTAATCGTTTACTTTTGTTATGCTTTCTCCTTTCGGGATTCACATCAAAAGTTTCTCCGAGTAGAGCAACTGACTCGATGCTCGAAGAATTGCACAGAGTGGCTTTAAAACAATTATTTTTGCTGCAGCTATCTTTCCTTTTCCTTCAAAAGCGCTTAACATGTATAACATCAAGATAATGCGTGCATCCCGAGAAGTGTGTTTCATGTTTCTGCCCATAACGTACTTTGTAAGATTTCATGTCTTCAAAATTTTCGCCTTTGAGAGTGCCGTTTTGTAAGATAAGAAATTTCTTGAACAAAAATAGGCTACAAGGTTAATTTTTAATTGCAGACAGATTACAAACAATGTTCATTTTTTGTTTGTACATTATTTATGTATTTATTAATTATTTTTTATCCTTGTCATAATAACATTCATCAAGAAAAAACGGCGTTGACACTAGCAAACATTAAGTTAAACCCCCAAAAATCCATGAAGAAATCTCGTGCCTTGAAGAGCCTTGCTGATGACACAAAACTAACATGGCATATGTCATAGGTTCTGCCACAAGTGCTCCTTGGACATCAGTGAACATCAGTGTAGTTTACCTTTTGGTTGATTGATCGCAAATGGAAGAGGATCTATATGGCGACATCTGTGTCGTCACAAATAATAACAAAGTCTTCATATCCCGCTCCTGGCGCGTGATTAACATGAAGTATAATTTTAGTACCAGCTTCTTCTTGCTACGATAAAGGATCTGGTACGTTATCAATACAGTCTTATGTACCGATAACATTCAGTTCCACAATTTTCGAAGAATTGTAGAATAGAAACAATGGATGGTTGTAGAAGAGTTTGTGTATAATATTAATGGAAGAGATAGCATAACAAATTAAACGATTTGCGCTTTTCGTTGTTCGTTGTTCTGGACGAAAAGGGGCAATATAGAACCTACTTTTCTCCCACCTTGTAAGGACGCATTTCATAAATACATCACACGTGCAAATAATCAGTCTGATATAGGGAAATGAGCCTTGGAATCCTTTTCAGATATACCTTCCTTCAGAGTTGCATTGCATGGATGGAAGATATCAACAATTATTTTCTGAAGCCACGCCGGTTTTTTAGATAGATTGGTTGAGCATTGAACCAGCTCCAACTGATGTGCTGGAACTCTTTGCATGCAATTGTTCACGCCAATGTCTTCCTAAGTCATGTTATTGCTTGCGCATTTCTCTTCGTTGTACTAACATGTGCAAAATACAGACAAGTACAAATTATGATGTCAGTTCAAGAGAAGAGGAGAACGAAGAAAATTCAAGCGTAAATGAAGAGGTCTGAAAATGTAAGTGATGTTCTTATTGAAAATATGTATTTTTAATTTTATATTATACATTTCAAGAATGCAAATATGTATATCCTTTTCTTACAGAATGTCTTTGCTATAGGCTACTACAGGGATTTTGACTAGAGATAGCCATTAATATAACAATGTTTGAAGCAAAATGAGTTCTCTGACAACAAATATTGTGAACAGACTGTACTTCTTTATTTGTTATTAATCTCATAAATAATTACGTATGCGTCATTTCTTTCTGTAGCAACAATAATTACTAAATATTCATAAAAACGATTAATAACGGTATGATTTGGCATTATGCACTCGAGCCTGAAAGCTGCATGTGACAATCTGCGTTTACTGATTGGAGGTTTTCTATTTTTTATTTGACAGTTATATTGCATTTATGTCTACTATTGTAATGACATTTATAGCTAAACAATGTATAATATGTACATGGTGTAATTGTCGGAAAACAAAATGTACAATGTATACAATTATATAAATATTTATTTATTTACTAATTATACATTTACGGAACCACTTTCTGGAACAGTTTGCCTACATATTCTTTATATTTCCCTGAAACAATGCTTTTGCTTATGTAATATACCTCAGAATAAATGTTTTAAACGCTTAAACGCTATGCTTAAGTAAGTAATTTGTCATTGAAGTGGGGAAGTGTGAAAGAAAATATTGAGTGTCATGCGTTTTGACACATATATTTTTCAGGAATTCAACTATTTGCAATGCATAGCCATAATCGCCAAAAATGTATATCATGTTACGTTTTATCCCAGCTAGGTGATAATTATATCTAATATACAACTAAAAACATATCCACTGGACAATTGTCTTTACAAGCCTTCATTTTCTTAAAAATATGTAGTGGGGACCCACTTTTGGAAACTGACTGTACTTTTTGTTTGAATTACATTTTATCCTAATCCTGATTTGCTTTAATTGCGTTAAAGAGTGAAAAATAATGAATAAACTTTAATTAGAAGGAAATTTACAGTGATATAGTACGTTTTTCCGACTCGGGTGCCGCGCGCAGCGCTTTAAGTATTTTTTATTTACAGTGTATCTGTAATATTTATGGCCAAAATCAAGATAGCCATTTTGTTTTTAACATCATTAACTATTATCTTGAGCATTTGAATAACCATTTTTGTAAAATTGGACGTTTGGCATCAAACGAAAGCAGTGCGTATTTTCAAAAAACGTTATCTTGAGGTCTATTTGTCATGAAACAGACTGTTTTTATGTTTTTGGGGACGTTTAAACAAGTACACTTTATTAAAACGTGATTAATGGTGAAAACATGGACATAAAGATGATGTCTGTAAGTGCATTTATAACAAAGACCATTATATTTTTCATTCTATTGTTAATTGCGAATAATTTGGTAATACCATAGAAAATTAAATCGACTTGATAAAATTATGTTATTTTAACAAATAATTTTGTAATGGAACTTGAAAAAGTAATGAGATCCCACACATAACAAAACTTGTAAAAAACACCCAAAACCCTTTACACATTCAAAAGAAATGAGATCAAAAAAAGGGGGCCAAGCTCATCTACCCTTCCACATTGCGCATTCTTAATTCATAAACGTACAGTGTCCCGCAACAACATCCTTGTAAAGCTTGGCAAAATAGAATTTGCATGACCATTATGTTAAAATTAATTATAAAAAAAAAATTTTGGATGAACTATTACTTTTAAAATTAATAGTGCAAATTCTATTTTGCCAAGCTTTTCAAGGATTTTGGTTACGGGACACTGTACGTTTATGAATTAAGAATTTCGCAATATGGAAGGGTAGATGCGTTTGGGCCCCTTTTTTAGATCTCATTTCTTTTGAGTGTGTAAGGTTTTGGGTGTATTTTGCAAGTTTTTGTTTGTGTAGGATATAAATACATAGCAAATATCGCCAAAAAGATCACGAGGAGAATACTCGTAGTTTTTAAAAAATGTCGCGTTAAAAAAACACAAAAAACTGGCAAATTGTCAAAAAACATGGTGACACCCGCTTTCGGCTGCTTCCAAATCCCGCGCTGGGTGTTGGTTTTACGACAGTCTCAACCCACATGTAACTTCTCAGCTGAACTCTTTCCCATAGATTGTTAACTAGTTGTTCGCTAGTTCCAGGGTTTACAATGTGACGATTCTATCACACAGAAAACTCTGCCCGATGAAGTAAAAATAAGAAATTCTAATAATTCCCATGTGATCTTGGAATTAAGGGACGCTTTAGCCGACGCGTCTTTGCATTTCTACACGTATTGTAGAGCTTAACTGAAGTTATTACTTATTATTTTCAACGTTATCTCTCTTTTCTTATTTGCATGACGAATGTGGCAAAGACCCTTTTCAGTCATCTACGGCCGACTCGTACATTCCACGTACTCGTCAGCAAGTGCAGCCGAGATATCTACGTTGATCTCACTAGGCACAAACAAAAGACGCTCATACGGACCAACACGAACGAATTGCACTTCCGACCATGCCTATTGCAACACTGACTGCAAAAAAACGGACAAGAATCGACTTGCAAGAATAAAGCATTTTCTTTTGCGGCGGTTTGCGCGTAAATGGGACTGATCTATATTGGCAAGATGTGTGTAGTTGTTTCAGCCCGTTTCCCCAAAGGGACCAACATAATAATATGAACATCCCCAGTCCCACTTTGGGGGTTTTTGGAAACGTTCAATCCGCTCATATCCCAACCAGTTTGCCCTTTGTTACTTTTAATGTCCAGGGTTTTCGCGTAAATGCACTGGTCTATATTGGCAAGTGCTTGTAGTGTTTCAGCCAGTCCCAAGGCACCAACATAATAATATGAACATCCCAGTCCCACTTGGAGATTTTTTGGAAACGTTCATCCCCTATATTTCCCCAAACCCGTTTTGCTTAGTACTTTAAATGTACAGGTTTTCGCGTAAATGCACTGGTCTATATTTGGGAGATGTGTGGGAGTGTTTAAGCCAGTCCCAAGGCACCAACATAATAATATGAACATCCCAGTCCCACTTTGGAGATTTTTTGGAAACGTCAATCCGCTCATATCCCAACCAGTTTTGCTTAGTTACTTTAAATGTACAGGTTTGCGGTAAATGCACTGGGCTATTGGCAAGTGTGTGTGTGTTTAAGCCAGTCCCCAAAGGGACCAACATAAAAAATTTTGAAAAACCCCGTCCCCTTTAAACCCTTGGATTTTTTTTGGG
>JAMZAV010006326.1:0-35006 GCA_024449915.1 Sweltsa coloradensis
ATCATCTAACTCGCTTCATTAACGCACGCAGCATTTAAATTTGTTGGGTGACTTTTATCTTGGGTCGTATTTATCAAGGAATTCAGCTTTGAGGCAACTTGTGGTAATTCAGAAATTGGCTGGATATGTGTGGGCATTAATTTGTAGTTTAATTTTGAACCCCAAATATTTTTGGTTGGTCCATGAATAGAATCAACAGTACCAGACCTGGAAGATAAAATACGTACCCGTACCATTAGAATTTACCAATAATAACCCTGGTTGCCATTAGTGATGGCATCATGTCCAAAAAGTTCAAACCGGTTCCTCAACGGTTCGGAACCGAGATCAGCCTTACGTGTGTGTTTTTTGGAAGCGACTGTACGGCCAGGAGTGAGCTGGCTTCAGCGCCCATGCTCTGTTACGTACGACAGTGAAGTGTCATGTAGCAGCCTTGTGCGACAAGGCCGGTCTAGTGCTTGATAATCAACTGGCGAGGAAGGGTAGATAGCTAGCTGCGTCATCACGGGCTTCGTGGAAATAGACCGCAAAAGAAACGGTGCGTAGAATTACCATTTGTGCGGGAAAACGGCGGGAAAACGTGCCCGTGAAGTTAACCGTTGCAGAGTAGAACTTGAATTAATGGAGCCGGTTTGAAAAGTCGGAACCGGGTTGCTATAGAACCAGTTTGGAACCGGTTTCCGGGTCCAATGTCATCACTAGTTGCCATATAATTTTTTTTTCTACTAATCAATTCTATTAAGTACAAAATTTCATAAATATAGAACAGCAGAACAGTGCATATTAAAAACACAAAATGTGGTAGGTGCCATTAAGCAGTGCTGTTAAATAGTAGGCCTACACTACTGGTAGGCCTAACATGGTAGCGAGGTGGTAAAACGTTACGGTAGCTAGTACCTCTGTAGCCTAACTGGTACGAGTGTGACGTTACGGTAGCTAGTACACTCGTCAGAAGGAATCAAGGGTAATTTTTTACCGACACCACCAACACTCACTCGGCAAATCTCGGATTTGTTCTTAAAGGCACCTTTAAAAATCGTACCAAGCTAGCACTAAACACACAAAGCTAGCCCCAGCAAATAGGTAAGGTGTGGACTACTTGCCCTATTTATGTCTCCATAATTTAAAAGTCCCAACAGGCCAAATGCAAAGTAAAATAGGCCTAGTGCCGCCATGTTTTCCCACGGCCTATTAGATGACGTCAGTGAGTGATACCGCTGTGAAAATAGTGACTCCAGAATGAACAGAATATTCACCTGCAAGGTCGATAATGGTAGGTATCTTCCATACCCATTGATTTAAATATGAACGATTGAACGCTACTGTACCTACTTATAAAAATGTAATTTTGTGTTATTGCAAAAAATGTGTCTACTTAATTTTCCAGTCTCCATTTTTGTCATTAAGCAACTAACTAACTAACACACTAATATAATAATGAAACTTTTAGAGCAGATGAGGTTAATAATGTTCATCCATCAACGCGACTGGAAAAAGCGTTCCCGAAGCGGCCTAGTAATGTAAACTAATCTGCATTAAAGTCGGTTAAAAGAGGGTGCCTTTATGGCTGTGAAGAACAACGGCATTAGTACTCCTAGCTAGGGTTTTAACGAGTTGAAAAAAAAAACGGAAAAATTGGGGGAATAGCCCGGCTTCCTTTTTTTTCCAAGAGTCAGGAAAAATTGGTATTTTAGGGAAAAATTGAAAAACAATTAACACACTTTTGGAGTGAATTAAAAAATGATAATGTCTAAATTCATCAAAATGTTAAAAAAAGCTTTATTCAGGCATGAATTTTTTAACAGAATTACATATAATAGAATACTTATTTTGATTGATCCCGAATTTACATGACATTAAAGGATAGGCCTAGCTAGGTGTAATAATAATATTGAAAATTTAAAATGTCCTTGAATTTATTGTTCATTCATTCATGAGACATGACTATTTCCATCACTATTCACTAGGAGGCTGACTGACGCATTTGACATAATGTCAATATCTGAATCGCCGTCAGTCCCGTCACTGTCAGTGGGATTTTCCTGTATGTCCACTCCAGTAGATCTGGAGCACTAGCACGAGCACCTGCATGGCCCATTAGATGGCTTTTATGGCCACCAACTTTTGCACTCTTGCAGCCGTTAGCCGGTTACAGGACTTGGTGCGTATTGCACCAAAAATTAACCAGTTGCGTTCCGACGCTGCTGATGATGGCGGCAAACTCATCAACCTAGATGCAATGGATGATGATGACGGATGGATGATGACACATGATCGACTGCGTAAGTCCCTGAATAGAAAGTTTCCTTTCTTTCATAAAAAACATAACTTGAATTTTGAGTTTTGGTTCAAAAATGAATTTTTCCCAAAATACCCGTTTAAAAAAAAAAAGGAAAAAACGTTTTTTCCCCCACGCAAAAAAAGTGGAAATTTTAAAACCCTACTCCTAGTATTGACTTTCATTCTTCTATTTGGAAAGTGTTTGTTCCAAACTAGAGCTACTCATAGCTTAGGTGTGTATATAGGCAACATCTTCAACTGATTTAATTTTTGTAAGATGGGAGGCATGAATTTTTCTGGTGAAATTAAGATGGCAGTAGTTGTTTAATTTTTTTATTTGTTTGATAAAAATCACAAAAGCAAACCACAAATTTCAAAGCAAATCGAAATTTCTAAATTTTCTGAACAGCCATCTAGTAGATCCAGATTAGCAGGTAAAAAAATTAGTAAACCCCCTAGTACCCCAGCTCATGACAAAATTACAAAATCTCCCAGGTCACAAAAAAAAATCAAATCAAGCATCTATGTAACACATCAAAATGTCCAATGCCTAACGACCAAACCCCCTAGTATTGATCCAAATAAAACAAAAACTAAGCATAATGCCATAGGTCAACAGGTGACAATAAATGCATCCGTAAACCAAACGCCCACAAAAGGCCAAAATACACAATGCCTAAGCAATAAAATCAAACAACTGGCAGTTTTCCTAGAAAATGAACATCTACACGATAGCAAAATTGATAAACTTGCACTCTCGGAACATTGGCAAGGGGAAACAATCTTGACTCAATCAACATAACAAACTTCACATTCAGTGGCGTAACTCCTATAATGGTGCAAGGTGTGCGGTGCACACGGGCCCCGCGACCTAGGGGCCCCCTCGACAACCACCGATTAAATAAATAAATAAATTATTGTATTTACAGTCTACCCACTCAGTTTTATAACTGATTTTCAGTGGGGGACAGTAAATGAAAGCGACTAAGCCAACCCTGTAGGCCCCGACGCAATCGACGAGTGAGCGATGACCAACCAAAGATCGATATTTTTAACAAGAAATATAGCAATCAGATCAGTGGTACGGACAGTGCGAACACCCGCGGATCAACGCCAGAATCATCAAGGCCGATTCAGAACAACTCTGAATTTATTATGAGCTTTGTTGCTAGGACGGCTCCAAAGTCACCGTTTACAAACTGCTAAGACAAGATCTGATGGACTTAAGTCCAAATTAGAAGTTAAAAAACTTCTGACTTCAGCGGGAATCGAACCCTGGACCTTCTGCATTGGAAGCAGATACGCTAACCACAAGACCAACGAGCCACACAAAGACCAATGAGCCACACATTTGTAATTAATATTTTTGTATAAATATTATATTTATTAAAATTATTATTTATTAATATTAAAAATGATTGCATTAATAATGTATATGTATACCATGTATTTTTTGATTTATAATAAATGTGTGTGAAAGAAAGTATTCACAGATTTCAAATGTGATCTTTCCATTGACTGTTGTCAACAAGAGCTGTTTAAAGCCCTGAAGTGTGATTGAACCTGTCTGTCTTGGACCCCCGTCAATAGTCGTCAGGCGACTGTCCAGACGATTTCCGGTATAACAATAAAGGGGCCACAATGAGCAGCAAGCGATGTTATCTTACTAATTGGCGAGCGCTTTTGTAGGGGTTTAAAAGGGACATGTAGTAGGGCTTTACCGATATATTGAATGAATGTCAAGGCTCATGATAAAGACTATAGGAACCACCCCCTTCCCTTTCTCCAACGAAAAAGGTAAGCATATTTGTCCACCGCGTTCTGCCATTTAGTATGACTTTGGCTGTTGTTCATTAAATACGTGTTTACAACTGTCAAACGATTCGGTCAGATTCAATATACGTATAAAGTGCTACTGTGTTGTGTTTACTGTTTCTATTTTCTTTCGGGTATCTTCCGAACGTGTCTAAAGTATTTTTAGTGTGTAGGTGTGGTATTAATTTGTATTTTGCGTATTGTATAAGTCTACGGGAAATGAGTAACTCGTGTGAAGTAGACCAACTTTGTATCCTGACACAGCGACTTACCCGTTTAGTGCGAGCAATATAATTTCTTCTTGTGTAACAAGGTGCGCGATAATCGGAACATGTGTATATTATATAGGCCTATGAGTAGTAAAATGTGAGTTCTCGTGTGCATAAGAGTGGTGCTCAAAAGCGCAAAGAAAAATTAAATCAAATAGAAAGAGAGAAAAAAATAACAAAAATTTAATTATTTTTTCCGTAGCGGTTACGATTCAATTAACATTGATGATAATTCGGTTGAATCAACATCACCTAACTCATTTAAAGCCCATTCTGACACTAATCAGATAAATTCGAATGATACTAGTAACAATGAAACAGAAAAAAGTAGTAAAAGAACACGGAACATAGTCTGAAGTCGCTTCAAAAGAAACCATAGAGGATGACCATCTATCTCAGAAAAAGTATCCTACTGACAGGGCTCATTTTGATCCAGACATAATACCAAGTGATGTACAAGAAGTTTATTATTACGCACGGCTCTAGTCAACCTAGTGGGCCATTTAAAAAAAGATGCTGAACAAGGAAACAAATCATTTTCATCAAGCTTTTACGAATACTGCACCAAAACTGGTCAAAAAGGAAAGAGGTCGTGGCTGTGTTATTCGGAAATTAATGACAGCGTCTACTGCGAGCCTTGTTGGCTGTTTGCAGATAGAATTAATCAATCATTCAACATGTGTTCTATTTGGACGAAGGGAATCCGTACATGGCAAAAACTGTCTTTCAAAATTAAGAGGCATGAAGAGAGTTTTCTACACATAGAATCATGTGTAGTACATGATCAGTGGCGACGTGGTGATGTTTTAGATGTGAACTTTGTTTTATTGCAAGAAGAAAAAAAATAATATCTGGAAAAGAATTCTTCGCCGCATTGTTGATGTTACGCTGACTTTAGCACAAAACAATTTGGCATTTAGAGGACACAGGGAAATAATAGGCAAGGCCAACAATGGAAAATTTCTATCTATTGTTGAACTTTTAGCCAGATATGACCCTGTATTAGAACAGATAATAAATAAACAAAAGAACAGTGTAAAATACCTATCACCTAAAATACAAAATGAGCTTATTGAAACCTTGTCGCAGAGTGTTCAGAAAAGCATTAAAGAAAACATGCAGAAAGCACCACTTTATACCGTAATGATGGATACAAATCAAGATTGTGCAAAAATAGATCAATTTTATTTATTTATTTATTTAGGGTTTCTTTAAAGCATAGCTTTACATAAATTTTGTAAAATATTACATTCAATGCGTAATGCTTTCGTTACGTGACTGACTCTATTGACGCTAAGGGGTGTCCGACAGCAGTGAAAGTTGAAGAAAGTTTCCTGGGGTTTTGTGAAATTAGAGACCAGAGTGCTGAGGATTACAACACAGGATAGTTCAATGGCAATCGAAAACAAAATCTCCATCATAACTAAATGCCGCAGTGTCAAGGTTTACGACAGTGCCGCAGTGATGAGCGGTATCTACACAGGGGTGCCGCAGTGATGAGATGAGCGGTATCTACACAGGGGTGCCGCAGTGATGAGATGAGCGGTATCTACACAGGGGTGCCGCAGTGATGGGCGGTATCTACACAGGGGTGCCACAGTGATGAGCGGTATCTACACAGGGGTGCCACCAGGGGCGTAACCAGGGTACTTATATTACCCGGGTAAGATGCAGAGGAAGGGACTTCAAGGAAAGTAGCAGGGGGCTTGGGGGCGAGCCCCCCAACTACAGCGCCGCAGGCTATTTTTTGAAAATTTGGGTTTTTAGAGTGATTTCTGAGCGTTTCAGATAAATTACCGGAGTGAAAGCAAATGTGAAATAATTTCGTTTATGTAGTGCAAAAAACAGAAAACATAAACAAAAATGGAACATTGACGAGAATGATAAGTATTGATTTTTGAGTTTTGGGGCTAAGTAAGGAAGCTGTTGGTATTTTGTTGTTAATAAACTACAAGCACGATTTGGAATCTGGATTGCAGGTACTATATGATACTATGTAAACTAGACATCGGAATATTTTTTTACCAAACGCGACACGATGGAGCAGTGGAGGAACGTGGGACTTTAGTTTGAATATCGGGACTGTCGCGCCGAAAGCGGTAATAAGTATGGCAACCCTATGCGGAGACCCAAATCTTCGAAGTCAGTAAGGGGTTCTGGGGCAAACAAATAGGCAGTCTTTTTACTTTCCAAATTATTAACAAATCATTAAAATCAAACCTTGAAAAATAATTTTTTAATTTTTAACAACTTTAGTAGGCGAAGATTAATATTTCATATAGGATAAGTTGTTATAGTTGAACTTTAATTTATTGTTATCATCAAAACAAACTAAATGTATACTTTGAATGAAAATAGTTAAAAATTATTTAAAGGTCTTACAAATTAAATATACATATTAGGTACAAGATAAACCATGCTTGAACACTCGAAAAATGTTGTTGATGAGGAAAATGTATAGTTATAGTGATAATGAATTAAAATGCATGTTCTGACTTACGTTCAATCTGCTCTCTGAAATGCAAACCGAAAAGCGCAAAAAAGTCGTTAGGACCTACTTGTTTTAATCACTATATTGTCTAGTTTGTAGCACTCATGATTGCATGAAACCTTACTTATGCGAAAAAAACTGCGCCAACAACACAATTAAAATTGGACATCCACAAATTAGAATTTCAATACGTAGCCATGAGCACACACACAAAAAAGTATTTCACAAAACAGTCACTTAATTCACATACGTTGAAACGAAATAATTCGATATGAAACACACTCACTGTTGAACTTCTACATAATGTAGCTAGGCTTCCGACACTGTCAACCCTTGTAAGGTCAAGACAAGACTGAAACGAAGCGAAAATGAGCAAAATAACGGTCGTCAACCCCATATTGCCAAGTGAATGTCTGTATTTCCAGGAATCGAGCTTTGTTTGAGATGAATATCCACCCCCTCCACCCCCCCCCCCATGACACCTGCACACCACGTGCGATATCCCAGACATCAACCCTTCGCTTTTGAGTTTTCGAGAACAAACAAAAAAGTCCTCGGTTGATTTTTTTGCGATATTTTTGCGGTTGGTCCTGGTGAAATATTGTAATCGTTGTAGGCATGCAAGGAATACTTAGGGAATTTTTACCCGGGTATTTACCCGGGTTACCGATGCCTAGTTACGCCGGTGGGTGCCACAGTGATGAGCGGTATCTACACAGGGTTCCAGTGATGAGCGGTATCTACACAGGGGTTTCGCAGTGATGAGCGGTATCTACACAGGGGTTTCGCAGTGATGAGCGGTATCTACACAGGGGAAGATCTAAAGAAAAATGGTTAATGCAGAAAGAGACTTTTTAAGACCTTAGTTCCATTTTGAAATGAAATAACATAGGCCTGCACCCTTATAGATAGTTTTATTTTAGAGGAACTTTGAACTGGAAAGTTTCTTTTTCTCATGAGGAACTTTTAACTAAGTCCATTTTTTAGGAACTTACCTTACCCAACACTGAGCTTAACAAGGTCGTATCGTAATACGTCCGAAGGTCAGTGGCATGCATCTTGGATATTTCGTATCACTTACCCCATAGCGAACTCATCCATATTACACTTGCCTATCAGAATAGAGCCTGCATCTTCAAGCTTTTGGGCAACTGTTGCATTATAGGTTGGTACAAAGTTTTCAAGCATTCTTGAACTACATGTTGTCGCTATGTTAGATGTGCAGAAATTGTCTTTGATTGCAATTGGAATTCCATCCAGAAGACCTTTTACATATCCTACACAACAAAGAAAAATAATATGTCAATAGGTACTCAAGTTTAGCAGTACCTTTAAAACAGATTGTCTAGAAACAAAAGCTACCATCTTTTGTTTTTGTTTACAATCTGTAGCTGGCAATATACAATGTTTTTATTATATTTCCTATGGTTAATGTCGTATTGGGTTTTTGTGTGAATGATTTGTTGACCGGACTATAGGCCTAACACATTGGTGCATAATTTTAATCAGCAATTAAAATATTCAAATTATATTAATACGACCTAACGTTTTTCCCAAAGTTAAGGGTGGTAGGGAACAGTGGGGGTGAAATATCGCTTGCCGCTTGGCGGATTATTATGTTTCATATTATTATGTACCATCATGCCAAATTTCATGATGATCTCTTTTGGTGCCTTCATTGGTGAATGCTGGAGATCAAGGTAAAAATAATATAAACTATTAGGGATGGGGGTTGAAAAAATGTGATTTAGGAAATGAGAATAGGCCAATTGGGTTAAAACACATTAAAACATAATTTTAATAACTAATTTGAATAAAATTTCAATTTTGGGTTAGTTAGAGCTATGAATTATTCCAATTTTAGGGGATGATGGAATATCGCTTGCCTCTCGGCGGTGCCTTCATGGTGAATGCTGGAAATCAAGGTAAAAATAGTATAAACTATAAGTGATGGGGGTTGAAAAAAATGTGGTTTAGGAAATAGAGAATTGGCCGATTGGGTTAAAAAAACACATTAAAACATAATTTTAATAACAAATTTGAATAAAAAATCAATGTTAGGTTAGAGCTATGAATTATTCCAATTTTAGGGGATGATTTAGGGGGTGTTGGGGTGGAATATCGCTTGCTTCTCAGAGGATTATTTTTCATATTATTATGTACCATCATACCAAATTTCATGATGATAACTCATTAGGTGCCTTCATTGGTGAATGCTGGAGATCAAGGTAAAAATAATATAAACTATTAGGGATGGGGGTCGACAAAATGTGGTTTTTATAATGAGAATAGACCGATTGGGTTAAAACACATAAGATCATAATTTTAATAACTAATTTGAATAAAAATTCAATTTTGGGTTAGAGCTAAGAATTATTCCAATTTTAGGGGATGTTGGGGGTGGATTGCTTGCCTCTCAGCGGAAGTATGCGAGTCTGAGGTACATCTAAGTGTGGTCCAAGTTTCATAGTTCTAAGATGTACCGTTTTCTCTGTAGGCTCTTATTCCTCTCTGTCAGAATCCCATAGAGAGCTACCCACACCCACCCACCCAGCCAGCCGCCACATAACACGTGCACCCTGTATACGACACCGCAAAAGTGATCCGAAGATCGTAAAGATATACTTGACTTACGACAATGCTCCCCAAAGCTTTAGAAGTTAAGAGTTAACCATGTGGTTGCTGTGGTCGTCATCGGAACGACGATTTCTTACGGGATCACCATGAAGCTAATGGATCACCAAAACGTTGCCCGTGGGGTTGAAGTTGTTTAAATAAAAATCCTAATAAAGTTGAACCTCTCTCCCTCGCCACTTGGCCTTCCCCATTAGGTGCGGGGCTCTTGCTGTAGCCATGGCTCTCGGTGCGACGCCTCGGTGTTCCGGCAAAACCCTGGAGCTCGTGACAAAAGCAACTGGCTCAGTCACTGGTTCGCCTAGGAGTGTCCTGCCGTCGATTCAGCAGGCTTGCAGAAGCCAGCACCACCGGATACCGGGTGCTCTTCCGCCAGCACACTCATTGGTTAGGGGTTCAAAATTTGCTATGGCGCGAGCACGTTCTGGTTTGCCATTGGTGGACTCCGCCACCCGAAAATCTCGTCTAACATTCGCATTCCTGAGCTGCGTTTTCTCGGAGTTCGCCGATTTCCAAATTCCTACCGCACAGGGTGAAATTGTGAAGCCTCTGCCGATTTATCATGGGCGTGACGTCACGACTCACGAATAGGCCACACTCGTAAACGCCAAACCAAAAACATGAGCCTTCGCTCCACTGTGGAATGTTGCACACAATCAACCCTAGGTTGATGAAGCAGGCTAGCTGCTTGTAATTTGCATAGGTATATGCAAATTATCACACACATGACGATATATTCACTTAATGATTAAAGTCCGAAAATTATCAGCTGGTTTCTTGACGAGACATTTATGCAAATTATTACGATTTTCATTACAAAAAATAAAATTATCTAGGGCCAGGGCCTCACATAATGTTGAAATAGATGTGATATAGTTTATGATGTTAAAAATGAAATAAAGAACATTGACATTATTAACATTATGTATATATTTGAAAATTGAACATCAAAATAAAAAAATATAAAAAGTTTTGTTACTAATTACTAAATAGTAGGGTATTGGTATGGTGGAGCCAGGAGTGATGTGGCATTTTACAGTTTACTGCCTACAACTTCCAACGGGGTCCAGGGGCAGAGCCCCCCCCCAGCCCCCCGTGCCATGTGCGGGTAGGGTGTTGCCTCACGGCACCCTTTGCTTTTGGCCGTGGTATAAGGCAGGGTTGTCCGCTGTCGGGGCTACTCTTCTCCTGGCTGCCGAACCGTTCCTCAGACTTTGCAGGTCGAGTCTCCAGGGATTTTTTTCTCCCCGGTCAGCCTGAACGCAGGCTCGTTATTTCTGGCTACGCCGATGACTTCTCGGCATCTATTGCCGACGACGGAGACTTCGTCCGTCTCCGAAAAAGTGAACGACGTCTATGCCGCACAGTCCGGAGCGCAGCTCAATGCCGAGAAATCGACTGGCCTGTGGTCGGGCAGTTGGACAGGACGTATGGACACCCCTCTCGACTTCGCTTGGTCGAGCGAAGGTGCGAAAATCCTAGGAGTTGTTCTGGGGAACACGCCAGCTGTAGTGGCTGGGAGCCTGGAGGAACTGCTCGTTAATTTTCCGCGCTGCAATCCTCATGTGGCGTTTTAGGGCGTCGGCCATGTCGCTTCGTGGTCGCGTCCTGGTTGCCAACCAGTTTCCTAGCTCCAAGGCTGTGGTACATGTTCCAGATTGTACCTCCCCCTCCGGCTCTTGTCAACCGGATGCAGGGAGAACTGGCAAACTTCGTATGGGCGGGCAGGAGGCACTGGACTCGTTTGCGAGAACTCTGCGCTCCTGTCTATCTGGGAGGACTTGGACTTGTTCACCTTCCGTCCAAGGTGGCCATGTTCCGGGTGTTGTTTGCTCACCGATTTTTGACCAACTTGGACGACCATCCTTGTCACGCCATGACCCGCCACTTCCTCGGAAAGTTACCGACGTCTGGGTCTTGGGTGGCAAGTCTTGTTTCACCCCCTTATCGGTGGGGCCTGCATCTCGGAGTAGTCCGAGTTCCTCTGCACGTTCTGGTTGCTTGGTCTCCCTGCAACCAAAGCAAGAAACTTCCCTTACTGTCTGGGCCTGCGTGACATCCCTCTCACGCTGACCTCGCTGATCCCTACAGCAACCACCCCATTCATTCATCCTGGTCTTCACTGGGAGTAGGACGTTTGGTGACCTACTCGCGGTGAGAGTGGGGTGGACGTGGAATCACTAGAGGGGCTTCGACGATCTGGCCTCGTCGTATACGCGAAGCACCTGAGGATCAATGAGTGGAACAGGGACACGCGGCTTTTGTGTGACCTCCGCTTGCGTGGGGTCAGGAGATTCCCCGGGGTCCTGAACCCTGGCCACCATCGCTTCTACCGTCGCCCCACTCTCTGGCATGTAGGTCCCTTTATTCCCGGACCAACAGGCGGACCATCCTGCTTGACATCATGGTGAAGAGGCTCGGTATAGACGGTTTCGCAGAGGGTCAATGGTCCAATGACCGCATCAACTGGAAAGGCCTAGCCCGCCCACCATCCCTTGGACTAGATTCGAGGTGGTGGTGGCCTTCAACAACAACCCCCTAGACGACACCAGAGGCCGCGGTCACCCGCAACAAGAACCCTCTAGCCGACCCCATTTTCCTCTTTCATGCGGGTCGGCGGCCTCACGCCTGTGCCCTTGGTGCCCGGTGGAGGGGTCGGCGTGGCACATGGTGGTGTCCTGTCGGCAGGCCGTACCCATGTGGCGATTGACCGACTCCCTCATAAGAAGCATTCTGGGAACGCCCTAGGTTGTCTCTCCGAGATTTGTATGTCGGGTTCTGGCCCGACAACACCTCCACTATCGGTCAAATCGATCTGGCCAACTTCGTTCTCGTGTTGGCCAAGAGCACAATCTACAGGCTACTAGTCTGCTTCTTCAAGGACGGCAGGGTGCCGTCTTGTTGAATAGTAACAACAAAATATTGATTTAGATATTACAACAACAACTACTATTACTACAACAACAACAACGTAACTGTTTTATTCATATGTTGGTAGTTGGTATTATTTCTATTTTATTGGTTGGTACTATTGTAAGATGTTTCTAGAATAAAATAATAACTGATACTGTCAAAGTTGTGTTTATTAAAATATTTATAATATCCTAAAACAAAATCGTAAAACAACAGGTTATGTGCTCAGACATGGTTCTAACTGTAAAACAAAAGTAAAATTCTTAAAAATCTGTAAAGAAGAGATGGCATCTTCAGTGTCAGAAGATATAGCTCATGTACAAAAACTGAAGGATGTGGATTCCTATCCAATGTGGGTTTTCCAAATAAAAATTTTGTTTCGTGCTAGAGAACTTATGGACATAGTGGACGGAACAGAGTTACTAGAAGCCCTAGATAGAGATGAAGAGAAGATTAAAAAATGGAAATCACGTGATGCAAAGGCTCAACACTACATCGTGACAACCTTAGATAAAATCGTGATACCGCACATCCTAACCTGTACAACTGCAAGAGAAATGTTTAATACCCTAAAGAACATATATCAAAGAGATACAGGTCAGCAAAAATGCCTTTTGTTGCAAGAATTCTACAACTATCATTTCGATAAAACTAAAGACATGATGGTAAACATAAGTCACATTCAGAACATTGCCTTCAAGTTAAACCGCATGGATCAACCCATAGATGACACCATGATCATGACAAAAATCATGACAGTCTTACCAGAAGAATACAAGCATTTCAGTAGTGCTTGGGATTCGACCAGTGGAACAGACAAGACCCTGCAAAACTTATGTGCAAGACTCCAACTGGAAGAATCGAAACTCAAGACTGCGATGAAAGAAGAAGAAAATGTATCCTTTAAATCTGAATTTTACAGCAAAAGTAAAAATGCAATTAAATTAATAAAATCCGGACAAATGAGTAGAAAAAGTAAAACATATAGAGGTGAGATATCATTTCATAAGTGAACAGTTTAATGAGGGTGTATTTTCTGTTAAATACTGTCCTTCAGATGAACAACTTGCTGATATTCTCACTAAACTATTGTTGTCAATGAAATTTGAAAGATTCAGAGATATCATGTTGAAAAACGATAAGCTAAGTTCATGATACAATGACAAGTATGTCTATTCACTGTAACAATGCTAATCTAGATAATGTTATTTGAAAGTAACACTACACTTACGGTTTTATTATTGATAATATTTGATTTGTATAAAATATAAATGTGTGAATTTGATGTATTATGTAAATAGTAAAAAACATTTTGTTGTTAAGAGAGGATGTTGAATAGTAACAACAAAATATTGATTTAGATATTACAACAACAACTACTATTACTACAACAACAACAACGTAACTGTTTTATTCATATGTTGGTAGTTGGTATTATTTCTATTTTATTGGTTGGTACTATTGTAAGATGTTTCTAGAATAAAATAATAAAACCTGATACTGTCAAAGTTGTGTTTATTAAAATATTTATAATATCCTAAAACAAAATCGTAAAACAACACGTCTCCCTACGAAGTGGTCCTCAAAGCCCGTCTGAAGTCCCGACTCCTCAAGGAGTATGCTTGGCACCTTGGGCCAACAACACACGAACGACACGAGGGACGAAGGACGATAGACGGCTTTGAGGCAAAGTGGTGTGATAGAGAGGCGCTCTGCTCCGTCCTTGATGGGGAGCTCCTCTTCTGTCAGGCACTGGCCCTGTAAAGACCATCTGTTTTCCTTTAGTGACCGATAGGGTTTGTACCCCCAAACCCTAACATTGTTTATTGTATTTTTCTCCTTGGTTTTTAGTATCAAGACGGAAAGGAAGAAGCCCATCAGGCTCTTCCTAGTTTATTTTATTCTTTTGTCTCTCATTATATTTTAAAGTCATTTTGATGTTCCGTCACATTTATGTTCTTTTTGTTTCTCGTTTTTGAGAAAATATATCCTTTTGGAAGATGTTTTCTCTCCCCTATCGGTACAATTATAAATAAATAAATAAACACACACATACACACACACGCACACACACACACACACACATGACCATATGATCCCTGTCACGCCATGACCCGGCACTTGCTCGGAAAGTTCGACATCTGGGTCTTGGATGGCAGGTTCTGTTTCATCCGCAAATCGGTGGGCCTGCAGCCCGGAGCACGTCCGAGTTCCTCCGGACGGTTCTGGTGGCTTGGTACTCCCTGCAACCAAAGCCGAGAAACTTCCCATCCACCGTGTGGGGTCTCCGTGACGTTCCACTCACTCTGACTTCCTTAATCGCTACAGCCACCACTCCCTCTATCCCTTCCTGGTCTTTACTGGGATGTAAGACGTTGGGTGACATGCTCGTCGGTGACGAGTGGTTGGAGGTGGACTCCTTGCAGGGTTTTGACGAACTGCCCCGTCGCACTCGCGAAGCCCTGAGAATCAACGGAAACAGGATCCGGGCTTTCTGTAGCCTCCGCTTCCGTGGGGTCAGGGAGATTCCGGGTCCCGAGCCCTGGCCACCGCCTCTTTTCTACCGCCGCCCGCTCTCCGGCAAGTGGGTCCCTCTGCTTCCGGATTCCAACAGGCGGTCGATTCTGCTTGACATCATGGTCAAGGGGCTTGGCATAGACGGTTCCGCAGAGGGCCAATGGTCCAATGACCGGGTCAACTGGAAAGGCCTAGCCCGCTCACCGTCCTTGGGACTCGATTCCGAGGTGGTGTGGCGCTTCAACAAGAACCGTCTAGCTGACCCCATATTCCTTCATCATGCGGGATTGGCAGCCTCCCGCCTGTGCCCCTGGTGCCTGGTCGAGGGGTCAGCGTGGCACATGCTGGTGTCCTGTCAGCAGGCAACACCCATATGGCAATTAGCTGACTCCCTCATCAGGGGCATTCTGGGACGCCCTAGACTGTCTCTGAAAGATTTGTGTGTCGGGTTCTGGACCGACAAATCATCCTCTGTCACAAATCGATCTTGCCAATTTCGTTCTCGTGTTGACCAAGAGCACGGTCTACAGGCTCCTGGTCTGCTATTTCAAAGATGGCAGAGTGCCTGCTCCCTACGAAGTTGTCCTCAAGGCCCGTCTGAAGTCCCGACTCCTCAAGGAGTATGCTTGGCTCCTTGGGCGAGGGACGATAGGTGGCTTTGAGGCAAAATGGTGTGATAGAGAGGCGCTCTGCTCCATCCTTGATGGGGAGCTCCTCTTTACTCAGGCACTGAACCAGTAAGGACCTTTTGTTTTCCTTTAGTGACCGATAGGGTCCCAAACCTTAACAATGTTTATTGTTTATTTTCTCCTTGGTTTTTACTTTTTAGTATGTAGACAGAAAGGAAGAAGCCCATCAGGCTCTTCCTAGTAGTTTATTTTATTCTTTTGTTTCTCATTATATCTTTGTCATTTTGATGTTCCGTCACCTTTAAGTTCTTATTGTTATCGTTATTGAGAAAACTTATCCTTTTGGAATACGTTATCTCTCCCCTATCGGCCCACTTATAAAAAATAAATAAATAAATAAATACACACACACAGACAACTAGTAATCAAAATGGTGATCACAGAATTACGATCTCTGTGAATTGTTAAATACATAGTTAAACAAGCTATTGTGTTTCATAAGATCGTTTGGTAGATCCGTAGATTTAGGCACGAGACACTCTCTTATGTACACCAAGTCCAAATATTGATGGATGTGGGTGTAAGAAATGGATAGAAAAACACATAAAATCACCACTACAGCAATTAAAACCAATTTAAAGTAAATATTTTAAATTCTATAGAGGCACAAAGTTTGTAGTATTTTATTTCCCGCGCAAACAGCACGTGACGTCAAGATTTGGGTAAAGAGCACTCTAGAGCATTGTTGACCAATGCGCAAAGCTGTTTAATGTCTTTGGATCAATGAATTAAGTACCGCCTTCTAAATTACACAGTTAATATCACTGTTTGGTATTAATTACCTTATTGCCCAATTCGTAACAATCGCTAATAGTGACGTAATGGCTCATTTTTCCCGCCATTATTATTGAGTGCAACTTTCAGCTAGCCTTTATTAGGCCCCTAATGAAAATCTTATCTTAACTATAAACAATATGATAAACGTATTCAGAATGAAGTCCTTAATGTAGTAGAGTGATAAAAAAAAGTTAAGTAACATTCCCTATTTTACCTAGCCTACCATTTTTATGTCTTTCATCTGATTTCTGAGCTTGACTACTGGCAGTCTTCTCTGTGAGTTTAACAAAAGCATTTAAATATTTCACGTATTCCGATCGAGAAATACATGCCGCACAGAGTTCTGATGGAAGCAGTGAGCCATCTTGTAACTTCTTGCGAATCTGAAAAAAGTATGTAACTTTTACAAATTAGGAAATTGAATTTGCTTCTTTGTGAAGCAAGTTTATTAGATAGCCTAGATGTAACTTTGTCAGGGCTAAAAAAATACCGTGCCAGACATGCCCTGGGCATGTCAAAATTTAGTGGTCGGGCAGGTAAATTATTTTCTCACATGTCCGCGCAAATCTCTAAACATTCTTTCGATGCCCTGTGTCTACATATGTGAAGTTATCACTTTTGTACATACCGGTAGTAACCTTAACCTATTCACCAAAAACTTGAATGTATGCAACATAAATCCCTACTAGAAACAAAGGTCAGCTGAGAATAGTCCAGTGTAACCTAATAAAAAGGCAAAAAGATATGGTAGAGAGTGGGATAAAGATGTAGGCCTACAATATACTTGGGAACTTGTTCGGTGGGGGGGTCCAACTTTTTCCGTAATTTTGTCATGCCAAATTGGTCACTAACCTAGGCCTAGGCTACGACGTACTTTTCAGTTGGGATGGGCCAACTCCGTTACAAGGGGAAAAGCATGGGGGGGGGGGGACGCGAAGAGATAATTGGATGAGCGAAGCAAAGACTTCAATTTCACTTAGGCCCTATACCATTAAGTAAAATGTTCTATACTCAATGCTTATACCCCGAGAAAAATAGCTCGTGTGTTTTGTTTTTTGTTAGTTTTTTATCTGTTTGTTCGCTCTCTCCCGGGCAAACGGCATATCCGATCTTGATGAAAATTGAAGGGGACCTTCGAAATCTCTGAACTTACACCAACCACGTTTTTTGGCACAATCGTACAAGTATTTCTCACGAATATCGTACTTTTTCAATTTTTTCCAATTTTAATGCGAGATTTTTGTGATATTTGGGCCGATTCCGACCCACCAAACGGATGGGGATCCGACGTTCATATTTAACATGGCCATTGAGGTAATAGTGATGTAGGCCTACCCTAGTGCCTTTTAAAATATTTCTTTTTAAAAGTTAGCCAGAATTCATAGAAAAAAGGTTTTAAAATAAGTCTTTTACAAGTCGTATAATTAACAAGTAACTATAGAAACTTGACACCAATTGGCTACAGTGCGTATAAAAAACAAGTCTTTGGGCCTCGAGATATAGGCCTATACATTCCATTGTTAATTGGTATTAACATAGCACAATAATACTACCTACTATATAGAATACTACAAATTAACCTAATTTAACAAAAAATAATGGTAATTATATAGTACCTATACAGTTTGCCAAGAAAGACGTCATAAAATTGCCTCACCTTGTTTATGTAGGTGTAATTAATGATTCTTAATTCATTTTCAGTTGGTGCATTGTCAACTTTCAACTATAATTGATGTTATTCGAGTAATTAGCAGTGGATTTTTGCTAGGAAAGGTAGGTTAGTGGGTTTGGGAGCCCTGGCGACGTTAGTACCTACACCACTTTAAAAAGTTGCTATAAGGTGGTGTACTAACCTTGCCATGGCGCTTCGCCCCCCCCCCCCCCCAACCTACTTTTCCCAGCAAAAATTGTAACTGAAAAGAAGTGTCGACAAAAATAAAGACGTTAGGCCTATAGGTTTTGTAGGTGACACCGCCGACCGGCATTGATAGTGGTGAAGTTCTATCTCTACCGGTCGACGACGAAAAACATTACTAGGTAACAATAAAAAGTTCGTCATGCGCCAACTGAAAATAAACTTTAAAGAAACTTAAATTACACCAGGCTATTTGGTCAAGGTGTGGCAATATATGCCGTCTTTCTCGGCAAACTGTATACTATAGGCCTATAATTACCAAAATAATTTTGCAATGGAACTTAATTGAATGAGCGTAGCGAGCGAAGCGAAGATTCCATTTCACTACACTGGAGAAAAAAATCTGGAATGTTTTTTTTTTTCTTTTCTTTCTTTCTTTCTTTTTGTATTTTTGTGTGTTTGTTACCACGATTCCGGCTAAACCAATACTCCAATTGCCATGAAATTTTATGGAGGCCTTCGAAATCTCTGAACTTAGAACTTCCACGTTTTTGAGCGCAATCAAAAAATTATTTCTCGAGAAAATCTAAATTTTACGATTTTTTTCTATTTGGATGAGCGTAGCGAGCGAAGCGAAGATTCCATTTCACTACACTGGAGAAAAAAATCCGGAATGTTTTTCTTCTTTTTTTTCTTTTTGTATTTTTGTCTGTCTGTTAACATGATTTCTGCTAAACCGATACTCCGATTGCGATTAAATTTTATGGAGGCCTTCGAAATCTCTGAACTTAGAACTTCCACGTTTTTGAGCGCAATCGAAAAATTATTTCTTATGAAAATCGCAATTTTACGATTTTTTTCGATTTTTAAATTTAAAGTTCTTCGACTTATAACACCTAGGTCTACATGCTTTATCCGATTTCAATTATTTTTTCACAGAACCTTAATTTTATGAATTAAGATATTCGTGTGAAATTTGAGAGCAATCGAAAAATTATTTTCCATGAAAATCTAAATTTTGCAGTTTTTTTCTTTTTTAAAACAATTTTTTGACTTAACACCTACATGCTTTATCCGATTGTAATGATTTTTTCAAAGAACCTTAATTTTATGAATTTATATATTCGTGTGAAATTTGAGCGCAATCAAATAATTTTTTCTTATAAAAATCGCAATTTTTCAATTTTTTTATTTTTTTAAAATGATTAATTAAAAATAATTAAATTTAAGTTAATTTTTAATTTAGGCCTAATTTAATTTAATTTAAGAAAAATCTTATAATTACAGAACAACAGAAAATCCACATAACACATCGCAGCTCAATGCACCAATTACGCTCATCCAACAACGCGGCGGGACTTAAGAGGGTTCACCACCCTTTTGGCAGTTAGTAAATAGCGGTTCGCTCGGCCAAGAAGCATCCGACGTATATACAATTTTGCAAACTTGTCAATAAAGCATACATGGACGTTCTTACAGTCATAGATTTACAAAATTTTGTCTTGATCAGCCAGAAAAAATTCACGAATATAGTCAATTTTGGACTTTTGAACAAAATTGAAATTCGTGAAATCTAATTTATTTTTTATAAATTATTTCAAAACAAATTTTAGGAATGTGTTACCATAGAGACCTTTATTTCCACTTTCGTGAGATATGTTCAAAATTTTTAACAACTGTGGTGTCATTCAGCCGAGCAAACAGCAAAATGCCTAAAACGCAGGTGGTGAACGCTCTTGAGCGTTTTCCTAGTAAGATCCCATGCATACAAAAAATTTAGCCTAGTAATCATCGGACAGAAATATTCAACCAAAAAAGCTCATCCATCAACGCGACTGGAAAAAGTGTACGGGAAGCGGCCTAGTATTGTAAAACATCGCGCTTCGCGCCCCCCCACCTCACCCTAACCTAGTGCTTTTCCCCTAAAATCGCAGTGTTAAAAAGTTGGCCCATCCCAACTGCAATTGTACCGGTTAGGGCCTAGGGCCTACCCTAGGGGCCTACCACGCATGGGACTCGGGTAGGCTTCTCTTTCGGTTGGTATGGACAGTTTTTTTTATGTGTACCTACCTACAAAACCTTTAACGTCGCTATTTTAAATCTTAAGTACCTACAAAACCTTTAACGTCGCTATTTTAAATCTTCAGTACCTACTGATCAAAAACTGTTCATACCAACCGAAAGAGTTCCGGGACTCGTGGGGGTCCGAGGCAGAGCCCCGTTGGGGGTACTTCTTCGGCTAGGGGGGTCCAACTTTTATATACACTGTAACGGAAAGGATTTCGGGTGCGCTCTTATCGATTATATCCTAGAACTAGCGCGGCGCACTGTAGCCAGCGGAAAGTTTGGCTAACCTAACGAAGGTACACCTTTAACATAAGTAGTAACAAGGCAATATAGCAGTATTAACAAGGTGTATAAAAGTTGGACCCCCCTAGCCGAAGAAGTGCCCCGTTGGGGGCTGGGGGGCAACATCCCCCATTTGTGCTAAATAACCTTCACAGAAAACACTTGAAATGTTTAAAATGGAGAGGTTTGTGGTTAATTTGGATGTAAAAATTACAATAAAGAAAGTTGGACCCCCAAACCTAACTAGGCCCAAGCCTAGGGCTAGGCCTAGGCTAGGTGCCAATACTAGGCCTAGGGCCTATAAAATAACAAGGAAAATTCAGAATAAATGTTAGAGTATGCCTAGGCTAGGCCTAGGGCTAGAGCTAGGCCTGCAGCCATCATCAACATCAGACGTACATAACCTTAAATGTTTGGTTGTTACACTCAAGCCTAAAATATTATTATTTTACCGATTATGATTAATTTACAGTATAATGTTTCTTACCCGACGTATAGGTAATGAAAGCATGGTCCATAAACATTAGTAGGGCCTAGGCCTACCCCTATAGCCTAGGCTAGTTAAATTTCCTACACACACGCGTTCGGGTAGGCCGCCAGCCAAATACATACACAAAAAAGCGCGTCAGGCGCGTTGTTGGATGAGCCGATGAGCGTAATTTTTTAAATACGAAAAAAGCGTAAAATTGCAATCTTCACAAGAAATAATTTTTCGATTACGCTCAAATTTCACACGAATATATGAGTTCATAAAATTAAGGTTCTGTGAAAAAATCAATCGGATAAAGCATTATAAGTCAAAGAATGTTTCAATAATAAAAAAATCGTAATATTGCGATTTTCATGACAAATAATTTTTCGATTAGGCCTACGCTCAAATTTCAAACCAATATATATATATATTCATAAAATAAAGGTTCTGTGAAAAAATCATCACAATCGAATATAGCATGTAGGTGTTATAAGTCGAAGAAATTTTTAAACAATCGAAAAAATCATAAAATTGCGTTTTTCACGAGAAATAATTTTTCGGTTGCGCTCAAAAACGTGGCAGTTTTAAGTTCAGAGACTTCGAAGGCCTCCACAAAACTTCATCGCAATTGGAGTATCGGTTTAGCCGGAATCGTGCTAACAGACACAAAAATAACAAAAAAAACATTCCGGATTTTTTTCTCCAGTGTAGGCCTAGTGAAATGGAATCTTCACTTCGCTCGCTACGCTCATCCAAAAAAGTTGCAACTTAAAAACGCTTAGTCCCGCCGCGTTGTTGGATGAGCGTATTGGTGCATTGAGCTGCGGATTTTCTGTTTTCTGTGCAAAATCATTACTTAGACGTGTCTGAACTATGTTCTCATTCTTATCTCATTCTCAGTCTTGTCGGAATAAGAATGAAAACGAGTGTGTTATTTCATTACTAGGTTTCATTCACGTTCTCAGTCTCGATTCGGGACCCTTCGTCATTGCTTCTGACGTCACCTGAGCGATTGATGGACGTCAAACTGGGATGAGAATAAGAATAAGCCACGTTTTCAAGCAATCAACACGTCCAGTCGAAGATTTTTTTAAATTAAATAAAATTAAATAAAAATTAATTTAATTTTTTTAATTCATCGTAATTTAAAAAAATAAAAAAATCGTAAAATTGCAATTTTCATAAGAAATAATTATTCGATTGCGCTCAAATTTAACACGAGTACATTAATTCATGAAATTAAGGTTCTGTGAAAAAATCATTACAATAGGATAAAGCATGTACCTAGGTGTTATAAGTCAAAGAATTGTTTTAAAAAAGAAAAAAAAACCGTAAAATTTCGATTTTCATGAGAATAAATTTTTCGATTACGCTCAAATTTCACACGAATATCTTAATTCATAAAATTAAGGTTCTGTGAAAAAATCATTACAATCGAATAAAGAATGTAGGTGTTAGAGGTCGAAGAAATTTTTTAAAAATCGAAAAAAATCGTAAAATTGCGTTTTTTATAAGAAAAAATTTCCCGATTGCGCTCAAAAACGTGGCAGTTCTAAGTTTAGAGATTTCGAAGACCTCCATAAAATTTCATCGCTATCGGAGTATCGGTTTAGCCGGAATCGTGTTAACAGACACACAAAAATACAAAAAAAAAGAAAAAAAAAAAAAACATTCCGGATTTTTTTCTCCAGTGTAGTGAAATGGAATCTTCGCTTCGCTCGCTACGCTCATCCAAAAAAGTTGCAATTATGTGACTACGACCTAACCACATTTTTTTAGAAACTGATCTCAGTTGGTAGTGGGTAATACGCTTTTTCAGGCGCGTTGTTGGATGAGCGTAATTTTTTAATACTAGGAAAACGCTTAAGTCCCGCCGCGTTGTTGGATGAGCGTAATTGGTGCATTGAGCTGCCATGTGTTATGCGGATTTTCTGTTGTTCTGTGAAAAAATCAGAACTTTGTTGAAATTTTTTTTTAAATTTAATCAAATTAAATAAAAAATTAACTTAATTTTTTTAAATTAATTGTAATTTAAGAAAAGGAAAAATCGTAATATTGCGATTTTCATGAGAAATAATTATTTGATTACGCTCAAATTTCACACGAATATATCAATTCATAAAATTAAGGTTCTGTGAAAAACTCATTACAATCGGATAAAGCATGTAGGAGTTATAAGTCGAAGAAATTTTTAAAAAATCGAAAAAAATCGTAAAATTGCGATTTTCATGAGAAATAATTTTTTGATTGCGCTCAAAAACGTGGCAGTTCTAAACTCAGAGATTTCGAAGGCCTCTACAAAACTTCGTCGCAATTGGAGTATCGTTTTAGCCAGAATCGTGTTAACAAACAGCCAAAATTACAAAATAAAAAATAATAAAAAAAAAAACATTCCGGATTTTTTTCTCCTGTGTAGTGAAATGGAATCTTCTCTTCTCTTCGCTCGCTACGCTCGCTACGCTCATCCAAAAACGGAAAAAATCGTAAAATTGCAATTTTCATAAGAAATAATTATTCGATTACAATCAAATTTCAGACGAATATAATTTACTAGGAAAACGCTTAAGTCCCGCCGCGTTGTTGGATGAGCGTAATTGGTGCATTGAGCTGCATTGTGTTATGCGGATTTTCTGTTGTCCTGTGAAAAAATAATAACTAAGTTGAATTTTTTTTAAATTAAATTAAATTAAAAAAAAATAACTTAATTTATTTAATTTTTTTAAGTTAATTGTAATTTTAAAAAATAAAAAAATCGTAAAATTGCAGATTTTTATAAGAAATAATTTTCGATTGCACTCAAATTTAACACGAATATATTAATTCATACAATAAGGGTTCTGTGAAAAAATTATTACAATAGGATAAAGCATGTAGGTGTTATAAGTCAAAGAATTGTTTTAAAAAAGAAAAAAACTCGTAAAATTTCGATTTTCATGAGAAATATTTTTCGATTACGCTTAAATTTTACACGAATATCTTATTTCATAAAACTAAGGTTCTGTGAAAAAATCATTACAATCGGATAAAGCATGTAGGAGTTATAAGTCGAAGATATTTTTTTAAATTTGAAAAAAATCGTAAAATTGCGTTTTTTATGAGAAAAATTTTTCCGATTGCGCTCAAAAACGTGGCAGTTCTAAGTTCAGAGATTTCGAAGGCCTCCATAAAATTTCATCGCAATTGGAGTATCTGTTTAGCCGGAATAGTGTTAACAGAACACAAAAATGCAGAAAAAAATAGAAAAAAAGAAAAAAAACATTCCAGATTTTTTTCTCCAGTGTAGTGAAATGGAATCTTCGCTTCGCTCCTCGCTACGCTCATCCATAAAATTAAGGTTCTGTGAAAAAATCATTACAATCGGATGAGGCATGTATAGGTGTTATAAGTCGAAATAATTGTAAAAATCGAAAAAAATCGAAAAATTATTGCGATTTTAATGAGAAATAATTTTTCGATTGCGCTCAGAAACGTGGCAGTTCAGAAATTTCGAAGGCCCCCAGAAAATTTCATCGCAATTAGCCGGAATCGTGTTAACAGACACACAAAAATACAAACAGAAGAAAAAAAAGAAAAAAAGGAAAAAAGATTCCGGATTTTTTCTCCAGTGCAATAGAATGGAATCTTCGCTTCGCTCATCGAATTAAATTAAATAAAAAAAATAACTTTAATTTTTAATTTTTTTAATTAATCGTAATTTTTTTTTTAAATCATAAAATTGCGATTTTCATAAGAAATAATTTTTCGATTGCACTCAAATAAAACACGAATATATTAATTCATTAAATTAAGGTTCTGTGAAAAATCATTACAATAGGATAAAGATGTGGGGGTAAAGCATGTGTGTGATTTCTGCCCAGTGCACTGAATGTCAAAATAAAGAAATTCAAGCAAACGCGGGTAAACGGCGGGAAAGAAAAAGAATTGTTTTGAACTAGGAAGCTTCGCAAACGCTTTTCCAGGCGCGTTGTTGGATGAGAGTATTTTTTTTTAGCGAAAAAAGCGTAAAATAGAGATTTTCATGAGAAATAATTTTTCGATTACGCTCAAATTTCACACGAATATATTAATTCATAAAATTAAGGTTATGTGAAAAAAATCATTTCAATCGGATAAAGCATGTAGGTGTTTAAGTCGAAGAAATTTTAAAAAATCGAAAAAAAATCGTAAAATTGCGATTATCACGAGAAATAATTTTCCGATTGCGCTCAAAAACGTGGCAGTTCTAAGTTAAGTTTCGAATTCAGAAATTCATCAAAATATAGGTTCTGTGTAACAAAAAAACAATCACAAAGCAGTATGTAAAATTCGATTTTTTTTTATTAAAATGAATCGACATTGTCGATTTCAATAAAAATAGTTTTTCCGAGCGCTCAAAATCGTGGAATTCTAATTCGGATTTCTATGGATCCATAAAATTTAATCCGCAATCGGAGTATGGGTTTAGCGCGAATCATGTTAACAACAAAACAAAAATTAAAAAAGAAAAAAAAAAAAAAAGAAAAAAACAATTACGATATTTATTCTCCATTGGTAGTGAATGAATCTCGCTTCGCTCCTACAGCTATCCAAATAGAAAAAAATGTTAAAATTTAGATTTTCATGAGAATTTTTTTTTGGATTGGCGGCTCAAATTTCACATGAATATCTTAATTCATAAAATTAGTTTCTTTGCGACAATCATTTTAGCTCATATGTATTAGTGTGTTGTATGTCGAAAGAAATTTTAAAACGAAAAAATCGTAAAATTTGCGATTTAAATGAGAATAATTTTCACGATTTTCGCTCAAAAACGTTGCGTTTTCAATTTCTTTAATTGAGATTTGAAGCCTAAAAATTTCATCGCATTGATAATAGTTTTTAAGACCGAATCGTGTTAACAAAGACACAAAATACAAAAACTGATGAAAATCAATATTCGGTTTTTTTCTCATGTAATATAATGAATCTTCTTAACCTGCACGCTTCATTCTTTGTAATATTTTACAACTACTTAATTTATGACTTACATACCGAGTGACAAACCAAGAAAGCCGCCTCGTCTTATTTCTATAAAATTGCGTTATTTTACGTATGTGTACTGAAAATCATGTAAAAAAAATAAGTAACTGTTCTTATTTTTATTTATTAACAAACAGTAATTTAACAAAAACTTTAAAAAAAAACCTTCGACTCAAAGAATGATATCTAAAAAAGGAAGCTCATACACCCACATTGCGTCAATGCCCGTATACGTCATCCTAAAAGCTTGGCGGCACTTTAAAGAGTTTTCAATTTCCCTATTTTCTAATTAATTTAAATGTAATATCATGCAAATTCTATTTTGCCAAGCTTTCCAAGGATGCTGTTACGGGACATATTGTACGTAGACCTATATGACTTAAGAATGCGCAAATGTGGAGGGTAGCTGATGAGCTTGGCCCTTTTTTAGATCTCATTTCTTTTGAGTGTGTAAGGTTTGGCTGTATTTCTACAAGTTTTTGTTATGTGTGTGATCTCATTACTTTTTCAAGTTCCATTGCAAAATTATTTGTTAAAATATAATAATGTTATCAAAGTTGATTTAATCGCTATGGTATTACCAATTAACAATGGAATGTAAAATCTAGTGGTCCAAAGACTGGCTTTTTGTAAACAATGTAGGCGGTCATTGTCAAGTAACTATAGGAACTTGTTGATTGTATGCCTGTAAAGGCTTATATTAAAACCTTTATTGAATTTGACCGTAGTATAGTAGCAGTAGCTAACATCCACAAAGTGATTTTGAGCATGTTTCAAGCCATTTTTTCACCAAGAAGGAATGCTTGTACCCCAACCAAATTTGGCATGTAGGCTATTGTCAGGTACTTAAATCCCCTTGATTTTGATAGTTTTTAAGTTCACATCACGTTTCGTGACGGCTGGGTGACACTTCGAAATCACCCCAACTCTGCTTGCTGAAGGTGCTTGAGTGTGTAGCGCACCGCGGCTTGGCTGCGGCGCCCTAACGGGCACCTAGATAAAGCCAACAAACTTTTACACATTTACGAGGCCACGGTTCTAAAACTGGAGCCAGATTTGATTTGTACGTTTTAGTTGGTAATGGTTGGTTGTGGATGGTCGAGGTCGTAAGAAATGCGATTATAGTTTGTTTGTCGAAATTTGTTTATGTTTGATTAGAGGAAATGCCATGGGATTGGTCTAGCCAACGTAGTTAATAAGATCCTGATTCTCTACGTAGTTAATAAGATCCAGGTTCTCTAGTCTAGCCTAGAGGTAAACACAACCAGATTATTAACTTTCTCAATGCGTTTCCTTTTTTCGTAAAATTATACAATTTAAAAATAATTGCTTCCCGATTGAAAATATTACACACGTCTATTTTGCATTAATTATCTTACACTTTTAAGTTTTACTCTTTTAATCTCAATTGGAAGTTTTTCAAACTCTTTTAGGCCTACACCCGAGATAAAAATTGAATTTTGCATTTATTTTTAATTACACTGATCCGAATAGAGTTACCAACTACAGATCCCCTTACATTAAAATTATGTACATCCTACACCAGTCGGTTTTTCTACTAAATAATTTGGCATTAAATTAATTTTATTTTTATAAATGAAAACTAATACCAATACCATTCCAAAATATTTCCCTACTCTTTATCGGCATTAATCTCCCCACATTTTATAATGCACCTTGCACCTCTTGACTTTATTTGATAGAATCTGCAATTTTTGTAGCACAATATTCAAATGAGGCTTTATAATACAATTATATAGGTACCATATTTCTTGTCCAATAGTGGGAACCATAAGCTCCAGTACAATAAAAAAAAACAATCGAGCAAATCGTGAAGCAAGCATGAAAATTGGTGAATTTACTAATAAGGTCACAAGGAATACAAAAATCTATGGCCCCAAGTTGTGTTCCTAACTTTCTTATAATTGAATTAATAAAATTAATTGTTTAATTAACAAAAACTGTTTTTTAAAAAGACAACACAGTCGACATTAGTATCAAATAAAAGCTTATTTTACAACGAATTATTATATGAAAAAATATTTTCAAATTAATTAATTTATCACCTAGTTAATTGAATTTTAGTGATATTTTACCACTTTTGACTTATGTATGATTATTATGTTCACCTAAAATTCTACCGATTCCCATACAATTTACCACTTTACTAACATAATGCCAATAAATCCAAATTTTGATGGCCCCAAACGAAATTCTTGCAACTCACAAATTAATAGATTAATGAAATTAATAATTAGTTTAATATCAGTTAAATGTTTGACATTCACAAACCACAGTCAACTGATGTATCAAATAATAACAATACAAGCAGAATGAAAGAGAAAAGTGATGGCCCCAAAGTCGGGTTCCTATCACTTTCCCATTAATTCTAAAATTAAAAATTTATTGTACACAGCATAGTCGACTTGGGTATCAAATGAAAGCTTATTTCACGAGTAAATAATATGTAGAAAAATATTTTTCATTGATGAATAAATTATCCAATTAATTACATTTTAGTTAAATTACACCACTTTTGACTTTTGTATAATTATGTTTGCCTAAAATCTACCGATTGGCCCAAGATTTTACAACTTTAATAACATAATGGAAATTAATCAAAATTTTGATGGCCCCAAACAAAATCCCTGCAGCTCCCAGATTAATGGATTAAGAAATTGAGAATGAGCTAAATCCCCTTAAAATTATCTTGACATTCAATTATGCGCCACCATTGTCAATTTGTAGTATTAAAAAAAAAAAAATATGATCACAATAAACCAAAATAGTGATGGTCCAAACTGAATTCCAAAATTAAAAAAAAAATGTTATTTGCAGACGATCTTTTGGTGTGGGGAGAGGATGAAGAGGAGGTACAATCTCAAGTTGATGTGTGGAGTGTGTTGGCAGGAGAATATGGACTGGTGTTTGGAAGTGGCAAGAGTGAAACAATGCTGATGAGACAAGATAAAGCAAAGAATGTCAGGATTCTACTAGGAGGACAGCAAGTGGGGAATTTTAAGTACGTGGGGAAGTATAGTAGAACCCCCCCCCCCCCCAAATACAAAAATTTGTAAAAAAAAAAAAAAACGGCAGCCAAGCTCCCCTTCCAAAGTCTTCGGCTGTGAATGCTGTGAGATATAGAGCCAAGCATTTCATTCTTTCTCCCTAGTTTCGCATTGAGAAGAAGTAAGATCATTATTTTCGCCTGTTGACGAGCGCCAAGCCAACCATTTTCGTGGTAAAAAAAGTAAAAATTTTAAACTCAAAATCATAAAAAAATTACTTGGCCATTGACTTTTTAGAGTCCTCGTACCAAATTCAATGGCCAAGTAATTCTTTTTATGATTTTGAGTTTAACATTTTTACTTTTTTTACCACGAAAATGGTTGGCTTGGCGCTCGTCAACAGGCGAAATGATCTTACTTGTTTTCAATGCGAAACTAGGGAGAAAGAATGAAATGCTTGGCTCTATTTATCACAGCATTCACAGCCAAAGACTTTGGAAGGAGAGCTTGGCTGCCGTTTTTTTTTTTTTTTTTTTTTTTACAAATTTTTGTATTTTGGGGGGGATATCACATCTTTTTGTTGTTTGTTTCATATCAAGGCGTGATATACGTGGAAAGGTGGATACAGTGCCTTTTAAAACAGATTGTCTAGAAACAAAAGCTACCATCTTCTTTTGTTTTTGTTTACAATCTGTAGTTGGCAATATACAATGTTTTTATTAAATTTCCTATGGTTAATGTCGTCTTGGGTGTTTGTGTGAATGATTTGTTGACCGGAATATAACACATTGACGTATAATTTTTATCAGCAGTTAAAATATTAAAATTGTATTAAATACGACCTAAAGTTTTTCCCAAAGTTAAGGGTGGTAGGGAACAGTGGGGGTGAAATATCGCTTGCCTTCTGGCGGATTATTATGTTTCATATTATTATGTACCATCATGCCAAATTTCATGCTGATAACTCATTCGGTGCCTTCATGGTGAATGCTGGAAATCAAGGTAAAAATAACATAAACTATTAGGGATGGGGGTTGAAAAAATGTGGTTTAGGAAATGAGAATAGGCCGATTGGGTTAAAACACATTAGAACATAATTTTAATAACTAATTTGAATAAAAATTCCATTTTGGGTTACAGCTATGAATTATTCCAATTTTAGGGGGTGTTGGGGGTGGAATATCGCTTGCCTCTTGGCGAATTATTTTTCATATTAGTATGTACCATCATGCCAAATTTCATGCTGATAACTCATTAGGTGCCTTCATGGTGAATGCTGGAAATCAAGGTAAAAATAATATAAACTATAAGGGATGGGGGTTGAAAAAATGTGGTTTAGGAAATGAGAATAGGCCGATTGGGTTAAAACACATTAAAACATAATTTTAATAACTAATTTGAATAAAACATCAATTTTAGATTAGAGCTATGAATTACTCCAATTTTAGGGTTTGTTGGGGGTAGAATATCGCATTGCCTCTCGGCGGATTATTTTTCATATTATTATGTACCATCATGACAAATTTCACGATGCTAATTCATTAGGTGCCTTCGTGGTGAATGCTGGAAATCAAGATACAAATAATTTAAACTATTTGGGATGGGGGTTGACAAAATGTGGTTTATATAATGAGAATAGGCCGGTTGGGTTAAACACATTAGAACATAATTTTAATAACTATAATTTCATTAAAAATTCAATTTTGGGTTAGAGCTATGAATTATTTTAATTTTAGGGGATGATTTAGAGGGTGTTGGGGGTGGAATTTTTCTTGTCTCTCGGCGAAAGTATGTGAGTCTGAGGTACATCTAAGTGTGGTCCAAGTTTCATAGTTCTAAGATGTACCGTTCTCTCTGTAGGCTCTTATTCCTCTCTGTCAGAATCCCACCCCCAACCAACCAACCAGTCAGCCGGAAGATTTTCGTCGATTTTTACGTACTTTTTTTTAACACAGAACGGGTTATCGGATCGGGCTGATTTTATTTTTGGTATGTCATGGACCACATATCAGGTCATATACCGAGTTTCAAGATTGTAAATCTTTCGGGATGGCGTGTGCAGATAGCTGAAAACCCCCTAACTCGGGTAGGAGTAAACAGGGTACTAGCAGTCGCGTGCGCTTGGCTGCGGGCGAACGACCGTCGCCCTAGATGCGATGGAAGGATTCAACCAGAGATAGGAAGAAGGACGCAGCAAGCTGTGGTGTTATTCCAATCTATCCGAGATCTCATATGGAACAGAGAAGTAGGTACCAAAGAAGTGCAATACTAATTATATGCAGCAGAGACTTGGAATATGACAACAGTGGATGAGAGCCTTGTGCAGGCTGTAGATATGAAGTTTTTGAGAAGCATTGTGGGTAAGACTAGATGGGACCGAATACGGAATGAGGATATCCGAGATCAAGTAGGCGTGAGGAATTTAATTGAGCGAATTGGAGAGAAAAGATTAAAGTGGTTCAGAGTTCGGACATGTCAAAAGGATGGAAGGAGCGAGATTACCGAGAAGGATGATGGAATTGGAAATTCCAGTAGGAGACCAAGGGGCAGACCACGACAACAATGGCAGAACATTGTGAGAAAAGATGTAGAACGGCGTGGAGGAGACTGGAATGTGGTGGAAGAAGAGGAGTGGTGGCAAGACAGAAGAAGATGGAGAGGCCTGTTTTCAATGCCGACCCAACGCAGAGTTGGACGTGGCAACAGATAATGATGATGAATGTAATTAATAATAATCATTATAACTCAGTTCCAACTATGTCGGGTTGAGTAATGGTTTTCCACTAATATCTAGGGCATGAAACTGTAGATATTAAGCTTGCCAGACTCAGTGTTTCTTCCTCATCATCTACCTCCTTCCTCCCCACCAATTTAATCTACTCTCTTCTGTCCTCCCACGGCTTTACTCTTGCCACATGCTCCCACATTTCATCCCGTTTCCCAACGTTTTCTTGAATTAATCTTTCCCATTTCTCTCTTGGCCTTCCTACTCTTTTTTTTTCTTCTATTTTAGGATTTTGTTGTTTCACTTGGTTCTTAGGTTCTCTGTTTTTACAACGCTTATATTAGCTTCATGTGTGTGTTTGTCTGTCTGTCTGTCTGTCTGTCTGTCTGTCTGGACGGAATCTTATAATCGATATTTCACCCACTTCTCAATGTCCGATCGAGCTGAAATTTTTAACACATACGTATTCTTGATGACAATAGATATGAATCAATTAACAGATTCACTAATCAATCAACTAATTCACCATAATTAATAATTAAAGTTTTATATGGGAATCGATATTTCACCCACTTCCCAATGTCCGATCGAGCTGAAAATTTTCACACAGACGTATAATCTTGATGACAATACATGAATCAATTTATCACATTCAATAGTTAATCAATTAATTCATCATAATTAATTAATTAATCAAAAAAATCTTCATATGGGAAATTAGTCATAGCTAGTGAGGATGGGCCAACCAGATGCAGAATTTCGGACACGTCCAGTGAGCACATATTAAGACTAAAAATTATAAAATAATATTACATGAAAAAAATATTTTTTTAAAAACAACGCTCATATTTAAATGTACTAAAAAGCAAAAAATAAATTTTCGCCACACAAATTTTTACCTTACTCGGAAAATAAAAGCGTTAGGCGCTTTCCCTCCATGAACAACAAAATTCTGTAATCTATGTCAATACCGTAAGCGCCCAGTGCTTTTATTTTCCGAGTAAGGCAAAAGTTTGTTTGGCGAAATTTATTTTTTACTTTTTACTACATTTAAATATGAGCGTTGTTTTTTTTAAAAAAATTTCATGTAATATTATTTGGAACAGAAAGCCAACCAGATTTCATAATGTGTCTCTCTTTAGTCTTTAGGCTCCTTGCCACTAAGCAAGCTATTTTTTCGACGATATTAATTTCAACTATATCATCTGAAACTCCATTGTATTGTACACCGCACGGCAGTCAAGTACTTTTTTCGCAAGGATTCCCGCTGTACGGTTCATATCAGGTTCACCCGGTGTGACCCTCTTTAGGTTACTAACTACAAACTAGTTATTAGAGTGTTTGTTAAGCAAATGTCCATGGGATTATTAGAAGACTCAAACTTTGCATTCACATTAACTACTGAAGAAAACCTCGTAACAACGTTCAATTAGGATTGCTGGTAGCGGGGATCGAACCCGTGACCTCCCGGATCGGGTCTCACGCTACGCATGAGCTATCTTTGTCGGTGTGCCAGCTTTGAACTTGGCACCTATCCCCGAAGCCTTAAGATGCGACTTGAGAAAATGATTTCAAGTAGTTTAATATTTCACCATTGGAACTAAATCTGTTATAGCATTGAGTATAGAACATGTTAGGGTGCACCCCTCTTCAGGTGTACTATAGGTATGTTGCTGCGGACAGGACAACTAGAAAGAAGAGATGTCCGAGGGCTGTTTTAGAGGACCAATCCTTTCGCATTAACGACTTAGGAAAACCTTGGAAAAAACCTTCAGTCAGGATTTCCGGTCACGACGGTATTCGAACCCGGGAAGCGCTTAGCGCTCGAGCCAACACTGTCGGTATTTCCAGTGGAGACCTTCGCTATAAGAAGATACCGATGGCGATAATGAGTGCCTGTTGCTTATGATTTTATGTGTGTATGGAAAAATAACACGCATTCAACAAATTGAAATAGCAACATATAGTCCGGGGTCTATCCGCAAATTTGAGGCTGCACCTAGGACAAATTGCAACAGAAGCGAGTTTGGTATATCATTGGAAAAAGAAAAAAAAATAAGAACCCAAAAAGAATCCTCTAAAATCCCCATAGGGTGGATGGGTCTAATCATCCCCTAAATGAAAATGTAATAAAATGGAATATATATTTATAAAAAAAATGAAATTTAGTAACCATGGTATGTAATCAAAGCTTATTTAAGGGTCTTTCGAATAAAAAATATTTTAATTAATTAGAATTAATTTTGTGGTTAGCAGAGGTCAATGAAGGTCAAATTTTGTATTTTTTCAATTTAATTTGGTAAACGTTATTCTATTCGTACAATAATGTTTGATGATTGTCTCATTGTTGTAAATAATTAGTAAATAGGCCACACTTGATACAGTATAAGTCAATCATGGCAGAAAAGATTATTATTACAATCTGTAGGGCAATGTACCTACGAGTATGTAGTCAAACATCTGTTTACTTACGTTTAGGCGCACTCAAATCATGTTAGGTAATAATGTTATTCACCGATGGAGGTTTCTCACGTACTACCATTGAGGTTCCATACTCAAAGGTACTACACATCGAGACTACATTTTGGGACGTACCTGGATCAAAACACGCATTTTAAAATCCTTACTGAAGATTTTATTCAAGGATTTCCTTAAATATATTCGGTAAAATCTCAGATTAAGCCCCATAATATAGCCCTTGGATGTTATTTCCACCAAATTTCCACCCCATAAGTAGAACGCACTGAATGTGTCTACGGGAAGATTTTATTTCGTGAAAACCTATTACCTATGTGCCCGCTATAGGGTACTGTACACTCGGGTATCTCGTTTAAAAAAGAAGTTTTTTTGCGTTTTCAGGGTGTTTCCCAGCCTCCATGAAACGTGTAATGAACTTTAAATACGTCATAATCAGAGCTATTTAGGTACCCGTACCTGACAACCCATGCTAATTTTGGTTGCGGTGCGATCATTCCTTCTGAGTTAAAAATGGGATGAAAAATTATCAAAATTGCCTTTTTAACTCCTCTGAATTATGCACCGGGTAGAGGCGTAATCTTAATCTCTCAGATTATTTAGTGCTAGGGTCTGGCATTTAGTGCCCAAAGTATTAAGCTTATTACTTGGTTAAGTTCTCGCAGCCCCCCCCCCCCCCCTAAGTAGCACTAAATCTCAACTCTGATTATTTAGTGCAGGGTCTTTTGCCAAAAAAAAC